>RBNK01000236.1:0-32278 GCA_003990785.1 Endogone sp. FLAS-F59071 | reverse complement strand
TTTTTTTTTTTTTGTAAAACTTCTTTAAATAACATAGTTTTAAAAAATCATGACCAAAAAAGAATGTTTTAATTGTAATCAAAATAAAGAAGGTTTAACCATTAATTGATGAGATCAAGAAGAAAAAGAAAGAATTGAGTTTTGTTGTTGAGGATGTGCTGAAACTCTCCTGCAACAAGAGTTAGATAACAACACCAATAAAGATTGAGAAAGAAATAAAATAAAGCTCTTCCATGAAGCTCTAGAAAAATGTAAAAAAAGGGAGAGTTTTGATTGACCTTTTCAGTATAAAAATATAAGACAATATAGTAGTAGCAGATGAGATAGAGTTACTACAAATTGTTCCCAATGTTAAATTATGTTAGATTGAGACATTACTGCTTATGAAGATAGTTAAGGACATAAATGTTTTCAGTACCATAATTGTTAAAAGCAAATTGAAAAGAATCAATAAGATTAGCACTTCACCTGAAATTTAGATAACTCTTCAAATTATAAGTGCTAGAAGAGTAAAGATGAAGATAAAAAAGTTTGCCATATGTATAATAACATAGAAGTGCATAAAAAGGGCATGTATAAGTGTTGAGTTTCTGATTTTGGAGGGAGTGTTTTTTCTAGTTCAATTTTAAAACCAAATACTAAAGCTCATATATCATTATGTACCAAATGTCATGCTAAAAACTTGTGAGAAGTAAATAGAAAAGAATGAGATAATATTTTGCTAGTGCTTAAAGACCAAATTGAAAAAATAGATAAAGTATATAAACTAGCAGATTATCGAATTAGTATCTCAGTTGGAAAACTAGATAGTGAGAATTCACCTCACTTTTATATACAAGTAGTTCCAAAATATAAAGAGAACTAAGGCACTGTAGGATCAAGTAGTAGTTACCATCCAGCCATCCTTGAATAAATAGAAATATCTAAAGAAGCCTTTCAACTCAATGCTGACAATATCATTACAGAGAGGGACAAAATAATTGCTTGCTTACACAATAATAAATACTTGGAATATACCACTATCTTTACTAAAAAGCATCTTCCTAATGATATTAAATCAATAGATTCTGAAATTTAATCTGAAATAGATGAAATTTTGCAAGAGTTAATGGCAAAATTTGAAGACAAATTAGAATGCTATGATTTTACTATAGGATGCCAACTAGGAGAAAAGGCTGAATGAATATGAAAAAAAGAAAAATGAGGAGAAAACATTCCTAATCATGATAAAGTTTATAGCGAATCAGAATTTACTATTAATCTAGTTCCCAAATTTAAACTACAAAAATGATGAAGATAATATAAACTAATTAAAAATAACTAATTTGATAGTACAATGGAAAATGAAAGAATAGCAGAAAAAATAAGAGATCCTAAAACTTATTATGCTATCTGAAAAGGAAATAAAGATTATTTAAAATATAAAGAAGAAGCCTGGAAGTTGTGAAAGGAAAAGAACTTTCAGACAGAGAAAGAAAGAGAAAGAGAAGCTTCTAAATTAATAATTAGAAAAGAAATCAAAGATTTAGAAAGGATTACTAATTGAACTGAAAAGCAAGAAAAACAACTATAAAGTAAAAGAGCAGAATTAGCTAGACTAAAAGCCCAAATAGCTAGTGAAAAACAATTTAATTGAACTCCTTGAATTGGATTAGGAATAACTTTCACTATTATTGCTAGAATAATATCTATTTACTTATTAGTTAAAGAAAAAGTTAAGAAAAATAAAAGTTAATTATTACTCAATAACATTCTATACTGGCTTGGGACAAGTAATATCTTTAAATCCATCTTGAACAAAGGGGCAAATATTGTGATAGAGATATTTCTAGCATTTTAATTCCATAGGAAGAGTCTTAAGAACTGGAAATGACATAGCTTTGATACTCTCCATGACTTTAGAAGTCTCTAATTTACTAGTTTTCAGTAATCTGAATTCCTGGAAAGGGCTACTCATGACTTCTTAGGCTTTGATTATCCCAGGATTAGCACTGGTGAAAAGAAAAATGTTAAAACTTTTGTAGGCCAGATAATTTTTAAAGTAAATTTCTAGGTCACTTATGATGTTGTAATATTGAAATCCTTTACTACTATTATAACATTGAGCTTTATTTAGTTCAGTGATACTAGATCTTTTTACCATATCAACAATATAATCTACACAGTCTACTGTAGTCTTATAATAAAGCCTTTTAATCAATCTGAAGCTACCATCACATTTGAATTTTGTGTGCCTGGTACTATAAAATTTAGTTCAATATTTTCATAATACCCACAAATTACCAAGTATAGGTAAAACCAAAGAGTAGTATTGTTTTTGTTTTGTCCATCTACATTGTTACAAGTAATTTTTAAATGCTTTTCACCTTTATTTAATTGCTTAATTCTATCAAAGACCAGGCTAAGCATACCATTTAGACCTTTTTTAAGCAGTTTGTTTTCATCCAGTACATAATTAATTTGCTCATAGACTGCTTCATCTTGGATACCAAATAAATGTACTTTACAAGCACTAAGATAATATACTTTACTAATTTGTTGATCTGAGTAAGGCACATGAATATTTTAGGCTTAGTCATAACTGTAGTGAGTGATAGCATCAATGCTGCAGTGTGGTATCTCATCTTTCAATATGGAATAATTTTAGTTGATGAGTTTTCATTGTTCTTCTACCAACTTGGTATTTTTGTTATAATAATTTCTCTCTAATTTGGCTTTGGCCAGATGCTCTTTATATCTCTTTAATAGATCTTGGGCCTCTTCCTCTTTATGAGCTTTGAACTATAAATCATTTTGCAAATGCTGGCAAGTATTATATAAATCAATTTTCAGACTCATGATTTAAATATATGGAGTTAGTTAATATCATAACTTGCAGAATGCATTATACTTCAGGACATGCAATTTACTATTTTCTTCTAAACTAGCTAGAAAGTCACAGTGAACAGATTTGTAGCCTATTTTTACTGGTAGAAAGATAATGAATTGAGTAATGCAATTAACATTTCTCATTGGGCTGGGCAAGCTATGAACTTTAGCATAATTTAGCAAAAAATTCTTGACTGTGATAGCTATGTCAATATTGATGACTATCCTGGTTTTTCACCATAGCATTCTTTTTATATTACTATAGACCCATGATAGAAGACTATTCTTTAGTAAATGATTTCAAATGTTTTCAAAATAATTGTAGCTAATGCTAAGCATATTGAGGTAGGTTTTTTGACAAATTAGAGTATTATGATTTCAGCAGTAGACAGTTCTCTTATTAATATGAGTCTTGTTCTTAAGATACCAACTAGTACTTGTCACTTCTCCATCTATAGATCTGAGTTGGGCTATTAAGAAAATATCTTATTCGGATTTTATTAGCACTTGAAAGTCTTCTTGCAATTCAGCAAATTCTTCTTTGAGCATTTTAGTAGAGCAACTACAACTACATCCTGCTTCCAGGAAATAGAAGGCTTTTTCATATTCATTCATAATTATATCATCTACCATATATATATATTTTATATATATATTATGCACAGTTTGTCTGATTTTGTAAAATTTCTTCCACACAGTGTATTAAAGAATATATAGGAATACCCCTATACACTACTAGTCTTTATATTTTTGTTTTTTCCTTGATTCTTCAGAAGATTCTGGTAATTCTCACTTCTTAGAATTTAATTCCTGCTCTTGATGAGCAGTATTTATGCTTCTATTAGAATTGACATCTAATTGTTGGTAAATTTCATAGGTAATTCTCTCTTTATCTAAATACTCTTTGATAATTTCAGTATCTATTATTTTGAAAACATACTGTGCAATTTTTTCACCCTGCTCTTTTTTCAAAATACTTCTGATGGTGCTGTAATTTTTCGGTTCCATAGTGGACTTGATGTAAACTAGTTTCATATGTTTAATGTATTTTTATATAGGGATAATCCTACATATGTCATTTTGTATAGGTAGGTCTAGAGAGATGGTTAAAACTGATATTCACTACACATGCAATAACCTTCCACTCCATTTCCGAAGCGCGTCACCGACTTTAGCGAACCCTCAATAAAAAATTTTCGCGTTGTTGACGCGTCCCTTGTCTTTTTCTCCCATGTCTGACTCCAACGGTAAGGTAAAACCGCCAATGCTTCATAGTTTATCCTCACCCCGCGAGCGCTCACGTGTTTTTGATCCCTTTGTCGCGCGATATCCTCAGCAGTGATCGACAAGGATACCGACGTAAGTGCATTTGCTATGTCTTTTTACTGCGTGTCAGTTTTTTTTTTTTTTTTTTTTTTCGTCAAACTGAACCAAATCCATTCTATAGGATACCTTTGTACTGCCAGACTACTTCCAACATACCGACCTTCCGCAACATAGTGCATTCAAAAATTTCCTTATCACCATTTGTGAAAAAGACAATGACAGCACTCGTGCACAAAGGGCGCGGGTGCTACTTGATGTCTGGCCGGTACGCGTTTTCTCGTTTTGGTGCTATTGACGGGTCAAGAGCCCTGCCCCTTGCAATAGAGATCCGCTGAGATCTGCATGGTGGGCACAATCGGTCGCTGAGCTGATTGGGGCTCTTGGTAGGTCGCTGAGCTATTGCTGCAACACACTGGTGTTGGGTCGCTGAGCTCGTTGCAGTCCGTCAATAGTACCTCTATTTGTATTTGTATTTGTATCATTGTGTATCATTGTGTATCATCTTGTTGAGCTTTTCCAGCTTAGTAAACGCTCTGCTGAAATCAAGACCTTCTGGAGTAATCGCAAGACTTTGAACTTACAACGTGACCTTCAACATGTCAAACTCCGGAAGCAGGAAAGTGACACGTTGGCGTCGCCAAACAAGGTATTATCCTTTTAATTGTTTTATACAAGTTATCGAAGGATTGTTTTTAAGGATATCAGTGTAAGAAATGAGTTTGAGCAACACAGGTATCTTATGGATATAATCGAAACAAGAGTCAACAGGAGAGCGACACCGCAGGCGAGGTATAGTATTCTTGAACTTTCCGAATTCTACACGATCGATATATAAGTAAAAAGGGGAATGCACGCCATAACTTGAATCTACTAACTGAGTCTTAACGCGTTTAGGAGAGCGACTCCGACGGTTTCAAAGAATACCACAAGGCGCCGAAGGTGACAGTGACCTATAGCAGGAGGCGGTCCACGGCGACGCGCAACACAAATGCTGGTAAGCAAAAAGTCACGGATCTAAAGATACCGAAGCCTAAAGTTTTCACCAGTCATGGATTTCTCGTTGACACCCCAAACACGCTTTTAACCGTGGACTCCCCCTACGCATCTCCAATAGTCAATGTCTTCCTCAAGATCGGTATTATCACCGTGGACGAACACTACCAGAAGATGTATTTTTCCGCCCCCATCATACGGATTGTCTTGAGCCATCATCTGTTTACTGCACCCATCAACATGCCAAGATTATCTCTGAAGAATTTTGACGAATTCATATTGTGGACGATTGAGCGAATGCGCCCATCAGTCTTAAGCAGTTCTCTTGGGCGAGGAGCTGATGACCTCCTGCTCGAGAGAACCTGGCAAATGGAGTGGTACCGTGCTGCGAGGTCCGTACTACCAGAAGGAACAACAATTGGTCCTGATGTCGGGCATGTCTTTGGTTCAGACGGATTCCTCGACTTTTACGTTCATGGCACTTTTGGCTGGGGTATCGAACTGGTGCGTGAGGGCAACAAGCTGAAGAAGCATGCAGAGCGATTCGAGCCGGATGGCAAATACAGCGACATCCCGATGAATGAATGGGCTATTATCGACTTTCGTCATCATTCCAAACATGTTCGAAATTTGGAGCCTCATTTCTGGCACGTTCTTTACTCGGATGACTACAAGCAAGTTACCATCCAGCATCGCGACCACGAAGAGCGTGCCATTTCTTTGCTCGGCGATAATTTTGGCAATGTTTAGGGGGGTTCGGTCGTCGGGCAGGTTTTTTATGGCCAATAAAATCATGGATAATGTCAAAATGTTGGAGCAATGGCAGTCAAATCTAGATTTATGGCTTCTCTTGGCTGCAACTTATGGTTGACCTGGCGTTTGGCGCCAGAAAATTCAATGCATGTGTGCATCAAAAAATAAGAGATAAGCGACGTCACAAGTTCACTTTGTCTGGTTTTGTTGCAGCACGCCCCATATAACACCTCATGGCTGCTCCCGAATGTAACACCCATTTTTTACTCCGAAAGTAACACCTCATATTTATCCATGTGAAATAAAATTGCCCAATTATGCAAACTATTTTAGATTTGCATTTGCTATTAACTTCATACTTTCGTCCGATTCCATTTCTCTCGGCATTTTCGTCACCGTCTTCATCGCCCTCTGTAAACTGATCCGCAGAGTATGACCATCACCCTCGTCCCCTTGAAAAATAAGGATCGCGAGGCCAGAATGGCATGGCAGGCACCAATTTCGACGCCGTCGGAATACACGATGATCACATCATGGAAGGCTGGGTCAGTCCGTATGGACGTGATATCATTTTTCAGGCTGAAGCCACTATCTAATTAATCGGGGCTCTGGAGTGTTTATAAGAGACTACAGTAAAACAAAGGTGCTATGGTCATGTCCATCATCGACGTTTGGAATTATGTTTTTACATTGCTACAATCAAATAAACATGTTTTTTTTTTTTTTTTTTTTTCAAGAAACCAAGACCTAATATCTTTGCTATAAAGTATTGTCTATAACCCGAATTGGATATATAGCAAATCCCCAAACGGAATAGCGCGTTAATGACTATCCAGTTTAAATATGCATTGTCTTGTGATCAAGATTAAGTCTGAGACAATTTTTTTTTTTTTTTTTTTTTTTTTTTTTTTTTTTTTTTAAAAAAAAAAAAAAAGTGTTGGGTCACGAGCAATGTCTATCATTTGAAAGCCAGATCTCGTTCATTACATGGGTGTAACTAAATTTGCAACACGGCCTTTTTTTTAAAGTGTAAGTTTTTTTACATGTTTGAACTGAAACAAAATTATTGCATTGACCAAGGGGGACTTTTGAATCTCTCTGAACCGGGTGGGCACTTTTGGCAAAATACAGCTATAAGTATTGCTACCATAAATTGTCTATTCATCAGGAAAATATTAAATAGTTTGTAAACAGTATTAATTAGTTTATAAAACAGTATTATGAATAAAAAGCTATAAGCACAAATGCTAGTCATAGACTATGAACTGTTTTTGATAAACAGTACTATGAACAGCATGAACAGTATAGCAAAAGGACAAACTACTGTAGAACAGTACTAGAACAGCACAATAAAGGATGAACTACTGTAGAACAGAATACAAGCATGAGCTCTAGTCATGGACTATGAATTGAAAATATTTTCCTGATGTTAACATCATGGTGTTATAAAATCTTTAGTAAGGTCAATGGGATGTTACTTTCGGGGTGTTATGGTGTTATGTACATTCGGGTGTCAAATTTCTGCAACGGGCATGGGGTGTTAACTTTCTTATCGCAAGAAATTTGACAACTATTTTTTTTTTTTTTTTTCAACGACTTTATTGATGTACTGAAGTTGAACGTGACATAATTATATGATGAATTAAAATATGATAATGGTTTATCTACAGGGAGTCAGGGAGGGAGCTGGCTACCCCTATAATACAACCACGGGAATATGGTGCCCAATGTTGTATAAATCCGACATGACGATGATTTCACGTGACACATTCCGATTCGGGAATAAAACATAGGATTGCAGCATGCACGTTCGTTCCCACATAAACTCAAATATTCCAGAACTCTCCCAGAACTGTGTTTTATTGCCCGCGGAAACCATTTATTACAACACACGGCGCCTATAATCGATACATGAGTTCCGAATTGTCTTGACGCTAGAGCTTCTGGGACAATAGACTTCAGCCCTCCCCATGTGTTAGACAGTTAACATCCACATCTGCGTTCTTCCCCTTCCCAGTTCCCTTCCTCCAAGCTCTGTAAAACTATATCTTCATCGGATTACTGTTTGAAGGATTTGTGCTTGGAGTCTACTGGTGAAGATTCACGTCGTCCTCTCTTGCCCTTGCGTGTATATTGAAGGTGTTTTCTAGGCTTGCTTTGTAGTGGCATTGTGTTAACTGCCGGAATTTATATAAAAAGGACTCTATAGAATGAAAGCTAGAGATGCCAGTTAAAGATGCTGGGGCCGGTCACCATATAATATAGAGCAGCAACTCGGAGAGGTTTACTAGTAAAATGATCAACTTTGGAGGCTACTTACTTGAGATTTGATAAAAAAAGGGCTGTATAGAACGAAAGCCAGAAAGCAGTTTTACACTTTTATAGAGGTGGGGTGTGAGCCTATAGCATTTGAATTTGGTGTCGGTTATAGGCCGGCTAAAATTCCGGCTAGCCGGCTATACACGATCTATTTGGTAGCTGGGGCGCAGTCCTATGTTATTCTTTTGTCCTCACCCTGATCGATATGCCACAACTCGCTCTAGATGTACTCTATGACATATTCCGCATCATCACCAAAGAGAATTCTGTCTCTTCTTTAGTTGACCTTCTCGCATGCGCTTTGACCTGCCGTTCGTGGTATATTTGCGCCATCAACTCAATCACTCCCAGGCTGAGTAGTCTCAGGCTCAGCACCTTCCCCAAAAGCGACCTCGAACGTCTCACTGTTATATTCGCAGACTCTAGAAAATACGGGCTGAGTTTGGGTGATTTGATCAATGAAGTGCACGTAGGCCTGAAGAGGGACATGTTTTCTAGAAAAGACAGAATATTTGATGAGCACTACGCCAAAATCATGGTGCAAGTGGTGGAATCCCTGTCGTCACTGCAGGGAAAACGCCTGAATATTGATCTAAACGGTGTACGCTCAAGAGCCCAACTCGGGCAAACCCAAGATTTCTTTAACGATCTCTTCCATGCCGCCCAGCATATCACCGACCTCAGCATCCGGAACCTTCGCCCCCCACAAATGCCCTCGGACACGATCACGCCGCTCGCCCAGCTGATTCGCGCCTCCTCCTCGACCCTTGAATGCATCACTCTGGCCGCTTACCAAACTGACCCATCGATACTCCAAGTCCTCTCCACTGCTACCGGCATTCACACCGCAGTCTTTGACTGGGCTTTCTTCCCCCCGACCCCAGAATCCTTACCGAATCTTCTCTCTTCCTGGCCTAACCTCCGTTCTCTCACCATTCGCTGCCGCAACGTCCATCCCCACTCTATCATCACTACCCTACATGCTTCTTCTCCGCTCCTTCAAGAGCTCCATCTCCAATTCATATCTTGCCAACCCGAACTCGATGTCCTCACCCAACCGGTCCCTGACGATCCAGATGACCTTGCCCCGGCTCTTATCGCTCTCCTCACTGCCGTTGCTCCGCGCTTGATCCGTCTAGGGCTTCACGATTTCCTGTACCTTACCGACACGAACTTCCTTGCTCCGCTCGCGTGCATTCCCTTCCAAGAGTTACTGTATCTCGACCTCACGGGGTGCGTGAATATTATAGGCAGTTTTATGCTTCAAGAGTGGAACGCTCCACTCCTGAGGTCGCTCCACATCTCCGGGTGCACGGAATTCATACCTATTCCCATCACCTTGTGCCCGGATCTCAGGATTATACAAATATCGTTGGGGTTTGAGGTGTTGAAAAGTCTGTATCACGCGCTATGGGCCATGGGATTTACCAGCTTCCCGATGCAAGGGCCAGGGAATATGCTGTGGGTGAAGGGAGACTGGGAGGCGGAGTTGCAATAATAAGTGGATGGGTAAAATTGATGAGGCCTACTCGAGGTGATACGGGCAATGATGTTTACATAGGCGACGATATACCAGCAATTTATTTTCTTTTGTATTTAACGTCGTTTTACATCTCCAAATATAATCTCGTTCATATACGACAGCCCAGCTAGCAAACTTGATGTTTTAAACGAACCTTCTCTTAGCCTTTTGTTAGCTTCCATATTCTACTTGTATCTTTTCCTTCCTCGACACACCTTTTTTTTGAAAAAGAGAAAAAAAAAAGAAAAAGAAAAAAAAAAAACTTGAAATCCGGTTTGGACAAATTAACCAGTTCTTCGAATTTACTACGCAAAAATAACGTATTTCCATGCCAAAATCATCTTTCGACTAGTTAAAAGGGTTGCATGATTTTTTCGTCCGTGGGCTTGCTATGTTTGCGATCTTATATCTGCGAGCGAGCCTACATCAACAACCTTGTTTAGCGAGATCGTGCGAAGTTTCACTAAACCTTCTGTAACGCATGGTCCGACTCATAAATATCCCTTAGCCGAAAAGGTTTGCGGCTTTTGCAGCCGTTGTCGCTATTGTCGAAAATTGCAGCGTGGAAAATTTAGGTCCAAATTCTACTCGTATAGAATTTGAAATTCTGAAATTCCAATATTCCAATTCCGAAATTCATGATTCGAACGTGATTATAGTTTAACAAAGTGACAATACAATGGTGACTGCAGATCATTCATGTACTTAGGGGTCAGTACAATGGCCTGGGAACAAATATCATCATATGGTAGATTTCTATTTCGAAAGCGTCACACTTTACTTTAGGCATATCTCCATCAATGTGTAAGCCTTCATTGTTGCAAGTATTGGAAGAATTATGCCCATCTACGAAAAATTGGACAAAGCCCGAGTTTTCCAACTGAACTGAATTCGGGTTCGACAACATCTAAGTTATTAATAGATAGTAGAAAACTGATTGTGTACTATTCTTGGTTTTTTTTTAAAAAAATAAAATAAAAAATTTATCCCTCGCAGGAAAGTAACCACTTGTGCAACAAAGTGGTGCAACAAAGTGGTTTACCCCTTTATCCAGCGGCCGATCTTCCGTATCATTTACTTCTATTTAACTAATTGGCCTTCGCATATTTTATAAAGATATAATTTTCTATAAATCCCTCTGCCGCTTAAATTGCTAAGCATTCGTTTATTTTTCAACAATTCTGATACAGCAACAACATGCAAACCAGTAGGGACGACAACACTCTTACCAAAGAAAACGAGCCCACGCTGCGCGGGATTTTTGGGCAGATAAAGAAGACGAATATGTCCCAGATGCCGATGGTCGATTCGTCGTCGTTGGCAGCGTCGGCCAGATTGCTTTTGGAGGAGACCGAATCTATGCAGGGCTCCACGCCCTTCCAACAGTTCATAGCGGTGTTCATCGGCTTAGCATTGGCCATGTTCATGTAAAAGCCTCACCAATAGATTCCCATCGACTTAATATTATTCGTCTTTTCCGTATCATTTAACATCCATGTTTACACACATTCCACAGGGCTTCCCTCTGTGGTACGATTGTTACGGTCACGTTGAGTAAGATGGCAGAAGACATGAATGATATTGTCGATATGGCTTGGATTGCAACGTCGTACCTTTTGACCCTCACAGGTAATACAAATGCTGCTATAATTTCAATAGCCACAACAATTACAGTGTATGAATGAGTTTAATAAATCGGGTTGACTATAAACGGGATATTCCATAGCTTCTCACCATTCATAATATCATAATATCGATTTCCTAGCCTTTTCGCCACTTTGGGGTAAATTCAGTGATATCTTTGGTAAGTCCACATCATAACTTTCGTTCGTCAAGCTCCTCAGGATTTTATCACGCTGTAGTTTTAACGAACTACAACACAGGACGCAAGTCTATCATTATGGCATCCGTCATACTATTCATGGTTGGTTCGTTACTTAGCGCTCTCGCCCAAAACATGACCGTGTTGATTATGGCCAGGTATTGTTATATTCTATTTGTTCTCCATCATTACAATAGCATTAACGGAGCATAGCTATTAAAAAGGCACGATAGAGATAAATTTCAACACATAACTGTACTAATATATAAATATGCGTACCTTGTCTTTTAGAGCCATCCAGGGAGTCGGTGCTGGGGCCATGATCAGGTAACTACAGCATCGTACGTAACTGAATTACGTATTTGCTTGAATGCCATTGCGCTAAACCATTCCTTGTCTGCCAATGACAGCCTGGTCTCTATTGTGATTGTTGACCTCGTACCAATGCGAGAATCTCCAAAGTACCAGGGCATGCTCGGCGGCGTGTTCAGTATTTCATCCGTGCTTGGTCCTATCCTGGTGAGTTTGGCTTTTGCGGGGTCTGGAAAACTTGCTTTGAATTGCAAACATCTCACACAAACTCTTTTGATGCGCTGGATTTATTCACCCAGGGTGGTGTCCTTGTTGGTGAGTAACCTCCCCTGACAGCTTCCCTGTCTCTAACTAAACTTGAGCTTCACCGGTAATTCATTCGTAACTCGCTACCCTGTCTTCTTTTCCTTCCCACTTTGTAACAGATCACGCCACATGGCGCTGGGCATTCTGGTAATTTTTTATCAAAAAGACGTCCCCAAATACTCCCACATGCTTCCTCTCGACGTTCACATTATATCCTATTTTAATACTTTTTAATTAACACATCAAGGATGCAGCTCCCCCTTGGTGTCATTACCCTTATTATTATTATCATCTTCCTTAAACCATCCAAAAAGACCAGCTCGGCTTGGAACAAGCTCGCTCGCATCGACTATTGGTATGTTTTGGTGATCTAAATCATCTAAATTGACGATAGGTTGCATAATATTTTGACCAAATTGTGTGTTATCACCATTCAAAGGGGCATCCTCTCTATCCTTGCCGCCATTGTTCCCTTGCTGCTCGCGCTATCCTGGGGTGGTCAGGTAAGCAAACATTGAATTATGAAGATTAGCATGCTAAATGATTGACCACATCACACTCATTCTTTTAATCAGGCATACGCTTGGAACTCGGCAAGTGAGTAACACTGATCAACTTTGGCACTATATTTATTCCTTCGGCTTGTCGTCGCTGACCCTCTCTTCTTGTCCGACTTTCGCAGCCATTATTGCTCTATTTGTAATTGCCGGTGTCTTCATTGGCGTTACCATATTTGTCGAGATTAAAGTAGCAAAGTAAGGCTGTGTCCATCCATATCCACCTCAGTTTTGGACGTTGATGTGTTGAACCAATGTATATTTTATTTCCCCAATTTCAACCAAAAATTAGGGAGCCAATTTGTCCCCCCCCTCTCTTTACCAAGCGGAACTTGGTCTCCCTCTACATTGGCAGCTTCTTCTCCGGCTTTGACTTCTGTAAGTGTCAGCGCTACATTAACGTCGAAACTTCTCGCCAGCTTATTAAAACTAATCAATATGGTATTTGGACTCCAGACGGGCTGCTATTCTACCTTCCACGTATGGTATCCTATATCCTGCTCAACTAAAACTCCCCTCTAAATAGCAAGCTAATTTCCCCGTCGTACTCCAAGTATTTTACCAAGAAACACAACAAGAAAGCGCCACCGCCTCAGGTATTGAGATGTTACCTCTTAGTAAGTATCACAATGGAGTCTGCGCACAGCTTCTTTTCTCGTCTCCTGTACGACAACTAATTGAAAAACGACTCGATGCTTTATTCCTCAGTCCTCGCTCTTTCCTTATGCTGCATCATCACTGGCGTGCTCATCTCGAAAACTGGCCGATTCCGTATCTTCATCTGGGTACGGTTTCTTTTTTCTTATTTCTTTTTTTGCAGTTACGTTGTATAATCTCCTCGTATCACTTATTACTTTCTTTTTTTTTTCCTATTACAAATCGCACGCTTGAACAGGCTGGCATGGTCACGATGATAGGTGAGTTTTGTTGCCACAAAGAAACTCATTTTCTTGTCACCTAGTAAGTGCCTCAAATCCCCGTCACACATCTTTATAGTCGGTTGCACCCTCATTTCGACTTTGAGCCAGTTTTCCAATAAGGGTATGCAAATCGGGTATCTTTTTGTCACCGGCTCTGGTCTGGGTAGGTAACAGACACCACATCATAGGTTGATCTAAATACCGCATTTCGCGTCACCGGTTTTCATATAATTAATTAAGTATTTTCGTTGCAGGTTTTGCGTTGCAGACCCTTCTTGTGGCTGGTCAGGCCTCTGTAGAGCGCAAGGATATCGCAGTCGTCACAGGCTTGTTGACCTTCTGGAGGACCATTGGTGGTGTCTTGGGGTATGTAGTGTTTGCAAACATGCTTTCGTATACTCTCCTCCATATCAAGTATACGGAACCTAATCTTCCCATTTAACCTCTCGTAGCACGGCCCTCTGTGGCACCATCTACCAGAACGCTCTTAAAAGCAACTTCTTATTACTTCTCGGCCCGGAAGTCCTAGCTCACATCTCTGGCCCCGCCGGCATTGACATGACCCTCGTGACAGCAGATCAATTGCCACTCGTGATTGAGGGGTACGCGGTCTCGCTGCAGCTCGTTTATCGTAGCTTCATCATGTACGCGGGGCTCGGGTTGATCGCGACATTATTCCTCCAGCACAAGAACATGGAAGTCGGGGGCGAGAAGGAAATTGAGAAGGGGGTGGCTATCATTGTGCCAGCAGAGGGGAAGGAGTAAGAGAGAAGGAAGTGAATTTTAAGTTGTGGGTACATAAAAATAGACAGTTTTTAGCATTACTTTGTCGCTACGCTTTGAAAATGCTAAAGATTTTTTTTGTATTTTGCTTCATCCGTCCATAACAATTTTCAAATGTTGATGGTGATTTGAAGATTAAATGGCTTCCACATACGACAACGACTCGCATAATCTACTTAATCGTGTGGCTATATTATGGAACTCTTTATAGAAATATCTCAAGGCTCCAAATGTCCGTAGGCGTAAAATTCGCCAAACCACAGTTATAAAGGAAGTTCAAACTTCGGTAAAGGCCTGAAGCACCATCGCTTCCCGGCCTCGGTCTTGATCCATGGTTTTGTTCAAGGATTTGTTTCACGGCCCGTCGGTCTCGCCCATTGCGCGGTCACACTCCACTACGCCCTTCGTATAAATAGCATAGGACTTGTCTGTATTTCACGCATTCGACTCAATATCGATCTCAACTTAGAATCCCACCCACACTTATTTTTCCTCTTTTTTCTTTTCTTTTTTCTCCTTTCTTTTCTTTTTTTTTCTTTTTCTTTCGCATCAGTAGAATAAAGATTGGCCCCTTCGCATACGTGGAAGCGTGCTTCCTTTTGGCCAAACATAAAGAATGTACGCACATAGCCTTGCATTTCTTCCAAAAATATCACACACGCTCACATCTTCCCCCACAGGTGCGAAGGAAACTTTGAGGGGAAAAGGTTATTATCAGAGGACGATAAACAGTTTTGAACACGATGGCGTTACGAACTTTTATTTACGTAGCCCCACTTGAGTCGATCTGGATCGTGGGGCTTTAAAGCAAAGAACTTTTTTCTGTACGCATAACGTTTTACGGCTTAACGAGACGTCACCACAACAAGCACATACTATTATTATCAATGCTTCAGCTTTATTGATACAATCAATTTCGGAGGTAAAGTAAGTATAAAGCGCTATACAAATGGTGAACACAATAATTGTGGTGGTAAAATAATCAACGTATTATATAACAATCACTGATTCGATATTTGGTTCCGGGCCGCACGCCTACAGCTGGGTACAAATTTACATTAACAGGCAAGTCGCACCAGGCAACTCCATAGTCGCGTTCGTTAATTAACAGAGAACAGGTGCGCTTCTTCCAGTTCAGATGAAAAGTTACAACATCGCCATTTTTAATGCGAACTCCATAATCAGAAACCATTATGGAATTCTTGTAATATATGGATTGGCCAGAACTCGTATAATATGTGGATTGTTTGCGCAGAGCAGATATATTTGGTAAATTTGAAGCAGAACCGAAGCACCATCCAGCGACCTTTAAGTTGATCAGAGAGTTATCCCAAAGTTCCTCAACCAATCCCACGTCGAACTTTCCGTTGCCTAAAGACTCGACCACAATTGTCCATTTATAAATACCATCATGATCTAAGCATTTGGTGGAGGCTCGTACAATCTTCGGACCAGGAGAATCTGCCGTTATTGGATGCTCGACAACAGTGCCTTCCTCAGAAAAGATAAGGTCGCTCACGAGGTTTGATTGATCCCATTGAAGTTTAGGCTCCCCGCGAAATCGAGATGGATGAGCTGGATCACACTTTGTGTTTTTGCAGGCATGGTAGCAGAACGCCCACGTATACCGGGGCAACTCGTCGAGCACATTAATCGACTTGATGAGGCAATTGAGGCGGTGGGGACATACAAGAGCAAGGTCAAAGTGGCCCAACCACTTCAACATTGATGTGCGCGACCATTCACTTTGCAGACGAATTTTGATGCAAAGCTCCGTGGGTAGACTATCGATATTGTCAAAGATTGCACGACGCTCGGCAGCAGGAAGCGCGGCGGTGTCACATGCCCAAGCCCATTCGATGACGCATAGTAGTAGTTTATATTCGGAGGTTTTAAAGCCTACGGTGGTATGCGTGAGAAGCAGTTCCAGTGCTTTGTCGGAGAGCCCGTTTAGGTCCCCGACGGCCAGAGAGTTGGAGCAGAAGGGCTTAAAGACAACGTCATAAAATTCTTTAGTCATATCATTTCGGGGCACTGATATAGCGGCTTCGTTGAGAAGAGATGCAGCAACACCAAAATCGGTAATATTGCTGACCCGGTCCAGCACTAATTTCATGAGCTCGGGAAGAAGGAAGAAGTTGGCCGCACAGTAAACTTCAACTGCTACGGTGACGGCGTTCGAGTCAATGTCCTCAGTGTGAATGAAGCGGAGAACGGCATTCATTGCTGTGGACTTGATTATCTGGAGGGAGACCCTGCCGGAAATTGACTCTTGCATATTTCCATAGAGCATCGTTTTGAATACGTCTGATCTAGAGGCCAGGATGGCACGGCAAGCACCGATTTCGACACCGTCAGCGCAGACAAGGACCACGTCGTGGAAGGTTGGGTCAGTGTGAATAGATGCGATATCATCCTTCAGGCTTACGCCTCTGGTGTTTCGATCGGTCATACTTGTTGGATGCATAAGATTTGTGTAAGGGGAAGATTTTGGATCTTTGCAAAAGAGGTTTCCCAGCAGCGCTGCAAAGTTATAGAATTCTCAGGCTAGTGTCAAACTACGTTATCTGACAACACGTACATACGTCAAACAAGCATACCCCTTAAACAGTGGCCTAATCATATACAGACAGTCTGATCTCAATATCAAACTAGGGAACCAAGATTAAAAGGGGGTCTTGTATCAATTACAAGGCAAAAGGGGAGAAAGTGACTTTAAGCTTGCAAAAAAAAGCCAGTCGGACGTAGTGCAGCAAGATTATGGTCATAAAATCATATATATATATTTTTACTGTTAGCTATTTAAAGTAATTGACTATTAGTAGATATGCAAGAGAGATGTTTAAATAGCTTAAAAAAGAGAGCACCAAAAGGTCAACATAGCCACGGCACGGTAAAGAGACAATGTAACAATCAACGAACAACGGTCAACTCAATGACAGTCAATGATACAGTGAACTCGTGACAGTCAATGATACAATGATACAACGATTAACAACGAACGCTCGAGTTTATTACGTTGTCCTAGGCATTCCCCACAGTGTTTAGTGAGGGAAAATCGTCACCACGAGTAAACTGCTAAGCCCCCAAGCGTGTCTTTATCGTAATTTATTAGCCCATGAATCAAAATCCAGTAATTATTCCACCCATCGAGCAGGCGGCAACTCCACGAGTTGACGTAGTCATGGGCTGGGACGATTTTCGCTTTGCTCTTTCCGAGCTCTCGCAAAACTCGTACGGAGAACTTTTGGACCAGCAGTGGTTCAAACTGGATCCACTGGAGATATTCATGTGCGTAGTTCTTCCTCTTTACGAAGTCATTATTGCGCTAATAAACTGATCTTTAAGCTTGGTGCACTATAGAATGGGTCTCGATACCATTGTTGACGACGGGGAAATCACCCGACCTATGAAAAAAATTATGATAAAGATGACCTCCTGCAAGCCTACGATACTCCGACATCACGAGCACCTCACCCGCTCCCTGGATCTCCTCGTGTATTTGATCACGCTTCCCGTCGACTCGAAGCTCCCCGACGTAGCTTACATGCAATGCCTCGTGTGCCTCTGTCTCATGTATCCTGCGATTCGTAGCTGGGATCCACAGGAGGGGCTGCGGTGGGTCGCCTTGGCCAAGTATCACACAACAGTCGCACAGGGGCTTGAGTTTGTGGCGGAGCATATGTTAAATCAGATGGAGAGACGCGCAAGGGACATGTATGACGAGATTGTCCAGAGGAAGGTCGATCAGAAGGATGGTGGTATATTTCCTCCAGTGAGCTCCAAGATATTCGCCAATGATTTACGCGACCCCGTCTATGTTTTCCGCTATAATATCCTCCTCGAGTGCTACAAGTCTGCTCGCAATTCCAACATGGAAGGTGTTGTGGATCACCAGGATGACATTTCGCAATATTTGGAGAACGATTTAAACTTGAGTTATATTCTAGAGAGGATCGGACCAATTGCAGAGAATCTCGAAGTTTACGCAGAACTCATGGACTTTTTGTATACATATTTATGTGCGGCTCCCGATGAACCAGACATCAAAGCAGTAATGGAGATTGAGACTGAACAATCTATGAATATCTCTTCGGCTGTCGAGATTACCAGCATTGAATCATATGTCAGTACACCGGCCACTATTGAACCATATGCTCCAGACGACCTTCTTGTCAGCAACTCTCTTACCCAATTGGAATCAGCAACTGAGCCTCCATCTCCGTCTGTTCCTGAACCCATCCCTATGGTCTGGCCCCTTCTTATCTCCACTCTCAGCACTCTCCCTCCTTTGCTCCAGCCTTCCCTTTCCGCTCCTATAATCCATACCACTCGTATCTGCCTCGCTACCAACCTGACCCGCACTACAATTAATTTACTTCAGGACGTGCTACCTGCCCTCCTGCTTCACCATGCGGCCCCCGACACTGCAGTCGCACTCCTCTCGCTGTTGGCC
Source organism: Endogone sp. FLAS-F59071 (assembly GCA_003990785.1). Lineage (NCBI taxonomy): Eukaryota > Fungi > Mucoromycota > Endogonomycetes > Endogonales > Endogonaceae > Endogone > Endogone sp. FLAS-F59071. The sequence goes on along the minus strand of RBNK01000236.1, from coordinate 13,341 downwards.
ACGGCTTTCGAACACGGCTACACTCCTTTGGACTTTGCGTGCCAGTATTTACCCAACCTAATGGGACCGCTGGTTGGGATTCCGGTTGATGCGTGCCCGGAAGCGCACATGAAAATGATGGAGATGGGGGTGCTGATGTTCCGGAGCAGACAGCACAAGAAGTTGATGAGGGAGGGACTATGGTTTTTGAGTGAGCTGATCAAGAAATATCGACCTACGCGCAGGTATCGGCGGAAGAAGTGGAGGCAGGAGGAGGAGGGAACGGGTGTGCGTGGAGACACAGTATTAGTGAAGGATGATAATACGGAGATCAATATGGAGCAAGCAGTGACGAGAGGTGACGGGATTGAAGTTGTTAGCAACAGAGAGCAAAGTCACCAGGAAGTCATCGTGAACGAGGAGAATATTGCAAGTTGGAAGAGAACCGACGTGGATGGCGCTAGTTTAGATTCGGAAATGGCGGAATCTAAACTTTTAAAAGATAACACAGTTGGACACAACAAAAGCGTTGTTAAAGAGAATCTGGAGCAATCTACCCAGATGGATCCGAAAAACCAACACAATGCCGAATCAAGAATTGCGGAGATAGCCGAGCACGACGATGATACGGGTGACCTAAGCGAAGCACACGAAAGCGCTGAATTTTTGTCTTTAGTTGTGAACCTTTTTTCCCTTAGCAAAGTTTTGCTATCACGCGGTCAGGATCTTGTATATATAGCTGCTGTTGCCATCCCATCCTGCTTCAAAGAATCGCGCGATCGATCTTTGGCGACCCGCGTCTTTGGCGTCGCCAGCGCTGGTGTGGCCATCTCGCGGTACTCAGCATTCCAATTCTTTTTTGAAATAAAGAAACTGATGGAAAGTATTGGGCCTTTGCATGGGCTTTCACCGGCAGAAAAACTTCAGCTCCTCCATTACATGCTGGAAACTATGCTTACCGTCTTCGAATCCGGCAAAAAAGCACCAGACCTCATTTCCTCTGGTTTACCACTGATCATCAAACTCGGTGCCCCCGACGATTCCGCCGACGCCAACCTGCTTTCCAATTTCTGCGACCTCTCCACTCAGCTCCTGAACCGTTTTGTCCTGGACCGCGGGCACCACCAGTCGCTCTCCTTACTTATGCTTAATACTGATTTCGACTTTCTGCGTGGTCGGTTTGCCGCTCACGCCGACGGCATCGTTCATGTGTTCCATGACATGATCCGCAAGGCCAGGAGGCAGGATGTGTACGCCCTGCACCGGATGTGCAAGCCTGAACTCGAGCATCCAATGTACATAAATATTGTCAGGAGCCTGGTTAATGATTGGACAGGCAACATGAAAAGGTTGAATGCGGTGAGCACAGCGGTGTCAGCATGCTTTAGCGTACAAAAGGATTTTGCGACATACACATTTATCGAGCCCTTGGTGATAAAGGTGGTGAAGGAGTTTGAAGAGAACTTCTTGGCGAATAGGTAAGTATGTGGTGTGCCTTAGTGTATAGGGGACTCAGTCGAAATACAAATCTGATATTTTATTTTTCTCGAAATGCATCAGAATTAGCACAGAAAACATTTCTGCAGCCACCGATCAGTTCTTACTTGTCTCCTTATTCCGAATTATTTCGGAAGGTGACGAAAATAATGTCAACGACGGCAATGCAATCAATTACTCGCCCGAAAATATTCATGATCTGTTCATGACACGGTTTCCCCCTGAAGTTATCAGCGACAGAGAAACTGTACACGTACTTGGCCTTGGCGTATCTCGTATCGAAAACCTGGATATCACACGTTATAAGCCCGTCAAAACTTACGCCAAGGAAATAATCAACGAGTATCTTTCCAACCAACTTCCTATCGACTCTGCGCTCTCAGCGCCCGATCGTCTCGCCTACCGTAACCATCATGTCCATTCATTCATTGCTTCCCACCCCAACAACCGGTCCCTCCGCAACCGGCTAATTAACGCCGGGTACCACCCCGTTCTGTTTGACGACGTTCAGCTAAGTCTCTATGTGATGGATGTTCCACTTGGGAACGCGGAGACGTCGTATCGCACAGCATTGCGCGATTGCTTCCAGTATCTTGTACTGCGGATGCTGAGGCTAGCTAGGTGCGATACCGTGACACTAGGCGACGGGACAAGCATGGATGTCGCAAAGCTGTTTGGCGCAGAAGATAGCGTGTACGAACTTAAGTCGAAGAGGGCTCTGGCGATGCGGGCGGTAGATCAGGTGCTGCGACAAAAGGAGGTACCGGAATTGCTAGATGCCAAGGTAGGAGAGGTTGCATACTTGTGTAAATTTAGTATGACATCTAATAATCATCAATCACTTTGGCATTATTTTCCTACAGTTTGAACTACTCGCTCGAGAAGATGGGATCGAGGCTTCATACGAATCGCAAAAATCTATAATGTTGGTGAAACGCGACGCGCTCAAAAATCTCACGGTCCGAGTGGAAACTTCTTTTTTCGGCTGTCTATCGTCATGTCCTGACACGATCGCTGGGTGTTACGCTCCTAAGGGTGGTCATTGCGAGAGACCGCTCGAGATTGGATTCAGATGCGATTCGCTGATCATTAGGATCCTGGATGACTCCGACGGTGTCGTCAAGGAGATTGAGAACACAGAGGCGATTATGACCGATGAAGGACTCTATATATACAAGGCTTACACGAACGGCCACCTTTTTGACACCAGCAAGGTTTGGCTGAGCATCTTCCAGAATCTGCTATCCCCGCCGCAGAACGTCGAACCCAAGACGCCGTACGTCCCGGCCATCATCCTGCCGTCCCGGTTTCCGGATTTACGCACCTTCTCGCTTATTCTTGGCGCAGGAATTAAACCAGTGTTGGTATCGTCTACACTGAACGTCCGCAAGGACTTCTTCACCGAGATGACGTCTTATTACGATTATGCCCCGGAGAAAATTCGAGCAGGAGAGGATATCGTACTGGTGCCTGAGTCCCTGGACGCCGTGGTGGAGGTGTGCTCCTCCAGCAAAGGTTTCTCGCATGAGGCAACATCAACCACTGCCAACATCCTGCCGCTAGACCCTTTACTACCTACCAACAGTGAACTCATGCAACCACAGCCTATGACCCCGTCTGCTAAACCGCCCCCGCAAGCCCCGATGTCGTCTTCCAACCCCCCTCTCGTTGCTGAAACAACCGCAAAAGACTACGCCGCTCAGTCTCGCTTCCATAACCAGGATCTTGCCGGGAGGATTTTTACGCTGCTTGTGCAGTACCATATACGGAGGTCGCCCGCCCTGTCAGCGTTGTTACCAATCGGACACCTAATTTCGGCGGTAGTCAGCGATCTTTGCGTGCGCGGAAGCGTAGACGACGCCAAATTTGCAGAGGCTTTTGATTACGAGAGATGGAAAGCGAGAGCGGCAGCTACAGGCAGTACGCATGTGAGGGCCAAAGATACTTGCTTGGATTTGGATAGGGGTATTGTACCATCAGAAACGCAAATAAAAGATGAGGAGGAACAGCTCGGGCGTCTTAATACTAAGGTAGGGAGGACAGCGCGCAAGGATTGCATATTTGGTTTTTTTATTTGATTTTTATCACAACCCCCGAGTTAATGGAATCATGATTCATCAGGAAACAACCGCGTCATTTATCATCGAGCTCACATCATCTCACGTTTCAACATGGATTCGGACCATTGATGTTGACGCCTTGTTTTTCGATAATCGCGGTCACTTTCACGAGCTTATGAACTACCTAGATCTTGTACTTAATTCTGACCAGCTACAAAGTAAGGAACACGCGCGCCTTCTTTTCAAGGCGAGTATTAGAGCTCTGGAAGCTCTCTTGAGGGATTTGTCTTGCCTTTGGTTGAATGGGTTTCACTAATATCGAAATGCTGAACGAATTTGCAGTCGAGAAATATGAAAAATGTCCTCAAAAATAATGTACATATTGTAAGGTTCTCGGAATTGAGTAAGTTTATGCAGGCGGAAACGATGAAATGGATATATAAGAACGAGGATAAGTACGTTGAAGGAGGTTGCAACTATCTGTCTCTAAATATGGATACAACACCTGACGCTTAAGATGCACCACCACCACAATAGGGTATGGCGTCACCGTGGAGGACGAGATGGATGTGAGTCCGTCGAACAATTTCTTGGTTTTCTTAACCCCTCCCACAGGCAAACCGAGGAGCCAAATACCAGAAGGGGGTGGAAGGGTAACTACGCTGGGGTCGTGGCATTCCGGTCGCCAATATCTATAAAAAATGAACCAATCAGCCGAACAAAACTGATCGAACTTGTCACGGTAGGTTAGGTCTGTCTTTTTTTTCTTTTCTTTTTCTTTTTTTTTTTTTTTTTTTTTCAGGAACAAGCAGCACTCTTATCCTCCTCTCATTAAATCCACCCTTATTAGGTTGAAGACGTGGTCGGCTACGCTATCGGCGAGTTCGTCGCCTCGGACAACACCACGCTCTACGAGGTTGTGACCGCCTGGGTGCATGACGACTACCGCCGCCTGCGCTTGGCTCTCACAATGTACCTAACCATCATGTCAGACACACAGGAGTTTCGTGTGGACCGCCGCCCCATCCTCTTCAGTTGTGACATAATCAAGGGCGGGATCGAGCGCATCCTGCATCAATCACCCGCGCTTGCGCTGTTGGCGTATGGACCCGCGTGGCTATTGAATATAGTGATCGTGGGAAGGGAAGATTCGTACGCCGTGACAAACGACAGAAAAGAGTTGGAACAGTTTGAGAGTATTACAGTAGATTCGACGATAATTCGGCGGGCCATGAAGGTATTTTCCAATATGTGTTTTTTTTTTTTTTTTTTTTTTTTTTTTTTTTAATTTTTTTTTTTTTTTTTTTTTTTTTTTTTTTTTTTCACGCTTCAATTTTGCCAATTCTTGTTCGCGTGATGCAGGTCGACAGTCTTATCAGCCATGGAATGTTCAGAAAGACTATTGGCGGGGTGGCGATCGTAGCTTTTGGTCTCTGCGCCATGTATTTTTTTAGTTAGTCATTTTGACTGAAAAAATAATTGCGTATTGGCCACACCGTTCCGTATCTTGTGATATATTTGGAAGTTGATGCAGAGCCGAAGAGCATCCTAAGTACGTGACTGTAAAGGAGAAAAGAAAAAAGAAAAATAGCCGAGATGTCTAAAAGAGATTACGACGGACCATTCTTAGTGACGTGCCATGGTTAGGGTCACGAGATTTTACAGTCGCCGTGGTCACGGGAGGCCTTCTCTCTCTCTCTCTGGACACACAATGCCCTCCGCAGACCGGACTCTTCTGTTGTTGGACTGCCACCCTGCCGCCCAAAAACATGCAAACACTCAAGACCCCGCCTCTGTCCCTGACATCTTCCAACTGCCACCCTGCTCGCTTTGGTCCTGCCTTGTCGAAGCCACCATGGAGTACTGTCGCGTCGTGTTCGACGTATGTGCGCCTGAAGCTGCGGTAAGAACCATTCCAGAAGCGCGTCGTTTTAACTTTTCGAGCAAGTATACGTAATTGCACGGTCTCGCAATCACTCCCTCAAGGTCTCCGTCCACGTGGCCGGCCCCTTTCCCCCTTACGATAGGCTGAACACTTGGGACGAATCGGAGCAGTCGCTTGTACAGGTTCGTCGCCTCGTCTCCTGCTCATCTCAAAGCTTCGCTCTCGACGCCTCTTGATATTATACTTTAATGGAAGATTGCCTCTTGAAATGCTCGCTACCGAACCCAATCAACCAGATCGGCAACGGCTTTGTCAACGTCTCTCCCCGTTCCGTTTCCCCTTACACCACACGCATCCCTTCCGCCCTCGAAACCGCTTTTCGGACCCTCGCTGAGCGCAGCTCCGAGGCCAAAGACGGAGAAGATGGCATGTCGCAGGTGAAAAATTGGAACCGTGCGAGAATGGTGGTGATCGTGTGGGCGAAGGCGCGCGATGAGGACGGTTACAGGTATGTATTCAACGAGCAAAATGATGATAATATGAACCAATTGATGGTTAAAATTCTACTTGAGGTGGTTCGCCTTTTAGAAAATTAGTGCATAGTGCCCACTTTGTATCTCTTGCCTGGCTTCTAGTTATCGTGAAACCTCTTCCGATGTCAAAGGCGACTTGCGAATCATGATTTATCAAGCGCTTGAGAAGGCGAGGACAGCGAAATCTCCCGACTTAGAGTAAGCTACTTGTTATAAACAGATTTCCTGATCATATGTCTTCCAACATCACAATGGCCTCGGCCAGACTCATGAGACTGTAAACCTCGACACATCGATTCACCCTTTGTGCTCGACATTGTCAGACCGCTTCATCACGTTGATGTCAACGTCGTGCGGGTTCATCTTGATATTATGTCAGACGAGGATCTTCCAGAAGACATTCCGTTGCATGAGGTAAGTGCCTACCTATGTCGTAGTTAAAAAGGACAATTGCTAATATGTACATATACGATTACCGTGACTCTCATCATACGTCGGAAATTTGGAACTCTTTCCTCCAGATTTCTCCTCACGCCTCGCTCTCTATCCAGAACATACCCAACTCGCGTACGGGACTCACTACGGCCATGACCAATCTCGTTCAGATTCACTACAGGCTCGACACCTTCTACGTCACGGGAATCCCGATGAAGGTTTGTATCTCGCTTACCCAATCCTGCTTTCCCTTATTCCGAGCGCTCTGTCTTACACCTCCCTACTTTCCATTCCGTCAATGCAGAAGAAATCAGACACAGCCCGCAAGACGCAGCACGTTGGGCTCTACATACAGGCCGATGAGACACACCTTGTTCATGAGGGCGCGGGACGGGTGCAGGATGCGGGGGTAGTGTCAAGACGACGGTTGCACGATCCGAGGATGATGGAGGAGAGGATACGGTACGCGCGGTGGGTTAAAAGGAAGAGCGTGGATACAGGTGAGAGTGAGGAGACAGGAGGGGCGGCAAAGAGAAAAATGGGAGCATTTGAGAGGATGGTGTGGCGAGGATGTGAAGGAGTGGAGAAGGATCAAGGATTTCATCTCTAGGTGCTAACATGCCGAGCTACAGACTCGTTACCATGTCGATGCATGCATATGATTACACCAGTCGGGGTATGTTTAAAATCTGATCTTTATTTCGTCTTTCCTTCTTTCCATCTGTGCTATATATTTTGGAGATGCATCCCATATCTAAAGCTTAAAAATCCACGATACCATGCTTCACGCAGATTGGAGATCAGCCGACAAGCGTCTTGATCAATCAAATCTTATCAGGTGTGCTTTCGAATGCTAATATAGTTTTGAGCTTCTTTTGTTTCAAGTCCCTCATTTTTGCGGCAATCTTTTCTTCAAATCATTTCTGTATCAGGCGTGAACTCCTTTCTCGTTCTCGTCGACGGCCCCGACGCTCCTGAACCCCCCAACTCCAACCCCGCGGCGGCGAAGACGACGCATATGCTGATCAACCACGATGGTATCGAACTCTTTACTTTTACCATTTGGTTTTAGGAACTTATGGTTCTTAATTTGTGTTTTTTCGGTGATGCAGATGTGATATACCTGCACTGCCTGGACGACTCGCTACAAGTCGGGCTGGAGGCGATACCAGACGACGTAATGAGGACGTTGAGGATGCGGAGCTCAGAGGGGGGGATGGTGAGCAGTGCGGCAGTTCAGGTAGAGATTTTTTTTTTCTGTTTGGGTGCAGCAAAGCAGTGAACGACATGAAATCACACACTTACTCCTCAAACCTTACCGCGTTTATAGGACTTTATTGATTCCATCATGATCCCTAATAAACTCACACGCGTCCCAGGCGCGTACCCCCCCCCAGTCTTCGCGCTTGCCGCGGACAACTCCCCCGTCACCATCGACCCGCTGCGGTATACGCCCGCGTTGCGCACCGCGAGCGCGACAGAGACACTGACGACGGCAAATCTTGAGCGTGAGACCAGATGGTGGAGTTGTATGCAGGCGTATAAAGAAGATGAGGCGGGAAGGGGCGTGGTTGTTGGCATTGGATTTGGGTATGGGAACGTGGTGGTGAGTTGAAGGGGTGGTTTGTTTTGGGGTATTGGGAGGAGAAGCTGGGTCGGGGTAGGAGCAAGTTATGTATTCTAATCAAAACTTTGTTATGAACGATAACGTGAAGGGTAACATTGGGGCCATGTTCGAACAGCTCAAGCGCGCGATGGTAGCGGACGAAGTACTCGCGGATGCGAGCTTAAATCAGCTGGTTTCGCAGGTGGGAGATCTTTGTCGTGCGCATCGGTCGTGATATGGACGAATGAGAGGTTTCGAGTTTCATTTGAGATTTAGTCTACAAACTCAACCGCATATCGCCCTAGATGATTGACCGCCTCGCAGCAGCCGCGGCGACGGGCGAACCGGGCGACGTGCTGCCTAGGACGATGGGGAGGACAGATGTGAGGTTGGTTTGTGGTATGGGTTTTCCCAAGACGCTGGGCCTGGTTGATTCGATCAAAACGAACAGGCATATTTATATGTCCTCTTTGAACTTACAGAGCAATGGCTGTTCGGCTGCTCAAGTCATTACGACTGGTAGGAAAGCGGTTCAAAGGGATCTCGGAAGGACATCGAGAGGTGTGTATCTCCTTTTGCTCTGTTTGTTAGATATTCTATTGTGTCACCCAACTATTTTCACAACCAACATCCCCGGGCCCAATAGATCTGTACCACCATCCTCTCACGCGTCGATCCTCGTGGCGCTGTCACCACACTGGACGGCCGCGTGCAGAACGTACCACCAGCCTCGGACTCTGTCGCCGTCCAGCCCCCGCAGCCGGGTAGCGAGCCTGCAGGAGTAGCGTGGCAGCAGATCCAACGGTTTGGGACCATGACCCTGCGCGAGCAGCAGGATTTTCTCGAGGAGCAGGATGAAGAAAGCGAGGAGACGGTCATGGAGAGCGGCGGCGGACCAAGTCGTCCAGCGCAGCAGGGAGTCAAGGTAGAACCATTGTCATCCGGTCTCGCCGCGGGCGCACCCGTGGCGTTTCACCACCAGCTCCTGCCTTTCATCCTACAGCCCTCGCAACCCCCAAAACCGCATTGGGCTCCCCGTGGCGCCCGTGCTGGCGCGGCTTATAACCCCAACTTCCGAGGTGGGAGGGCGACGACGTCCACGTTTACGGCGCGGGCGGCTGCAGCTGCGACCGCGGAGACTGAGGAGGTGGTCCGGCGTAAATACCCTGACCCGGCGGCGGCGAAGCCTTACCTCAAGGTTATGCGTCCAACGTTCGACGAGTTACGGAGAGAGCGAAGGAAGGAGGAAGAACGGCTAGGAGACCCATCGGGGTTACTGTGGAGGTACTGGATGGAGGGGAGGGGGAAGCGCGGTGGGGGGACAGAAGCAATGGGTGGGGAAGAGGAGGGAGAAGTCGGAGACGAAGACGAAGACGAGGAAGACGAGGAGGACGATGAGGAATTGGTGCCTAGCGTAGTGAAGGTTGAGGTAGGGGCGGACGGGAGGAGGGTGAGGAGGAGGGTGAGGAAGGAATTTGATGGGAGGATGCCAGTGGAAGAGCGGGCGGAGGTGGAGGGGAAGGCGTGGGAGGGGAAGGGGAGGAAGGAAGGGGGGTGGAAAGGAAGAGAAAAGTGGAAAGGGAAGGGAAAGAAGGGAAGGAATGGAAAATGAAGTGTGTGGTGAGCGGGATTGCAAAATATACGAAAGTCTTATTCAATCAAGAGGAAATAAGTGGGATGATTACGTTTTTATTTAGACAGTGATAATAATTTTAGAGAAAAAATAAAATAAATTTTGCGGTAATGTATTCATTAAAACTACATTATATAGATCTTTCCAATCTGACAGTTCAAAAAAGCAAAAATGAGCTTTACAGTCTACACTTAAAATTCAATATAAAATTGATTCTGGCTTCTGTAACGCACTGAGTTTGAGAGTACTGAGTTTGAGAGTTGCGCTCGATAACACTTTAGTATTCGTCTTACTTAAAATGATAAGTCCTCGAGCAGTAAGTCTTTATTTGAAAGGTGATCCAACTTTTATGGAGGACAATGCTTCAATATACAAATCATGTTTTACCCAGGCATGATGAGAAGACCATGACATTGACAGTGAGAGATGGCTAGCACAATCACCAAACCTCAACCCTATAGAGAATATCTTAAAGCAAGAAACCCATGAGAAAAAACTGTAACTGAATTATTAATAGTGCTACAAGAAGAGTGGAATGTATTATAAATTTACGTAATTTAGTATGATCAATGCCAAAGCAAGTTCAGTTAGTAATAGAAGAAAAAGGAATGCCTATTAAATATTAATTTGTAAATTAAATTTTCAACTAACTAAATCAAGCTAGCAAGGGTGTACGAATACTTTTGGCAACCCGTTGTATTGCAATGCCGGCCAACCTGCTTCCGAGGAGATTGTGGTTATTGGAGAGCTGTAAGAGCAGGGAGTATGCCCCCCTGCGACAATTAACTATAATGGAGGAGAAAAGGGGATCTCGGTTTGTTGATTGCCAGTGACATTGCCGGTTCGAAGCTGTAGGAATTATTGATTTATGGTCTCGAAAACATCGAGATTTTGTATTATTTGACGAGGATATTGTAGGCAAAAAAAAAAAAAAAAAAAAAAAAAAAAAAAAAAAAAAAAAAAACGATATGTAATTGCATATACAAAAAAGTCAAATTGAATGCAAAGGAATCTTCAAGCAAATTGAGAAATATACTAATTGAAAATGTTAAAGAATAATACGAGTACATATACAATGTCTAATATTAGTTTTGGCCACAAACTTTGTCAGAATTTGGAACAGAGTTATAAATTGCATATTGCATCTTTGCAAACGCTTGGAATGGAAATTTCAAGATGTATTATTCAAATACATCAAAGCAAAGTATTTTTTTTAAAAAAAATGTTAACGAAACTCATACTCAAACCAAATCTCTACTTGGCAAAAAAATCCCGCTTGGGGAACACGCGGCTTAACGATAGGTTATTGAGGAGGGCAGAGAGCTTGAGTTGGCGCTGTATGAGGGTGGGAGAGATGGGGGCGCCTCGCGCGATGTGTTGGGCTACGATATGGTAATTGGTGTGATGAAGAGTAAGATAAATGTATAAAAATTGTTCGTCGGAGCAACTCTGGTGGTTACTTACTCTTCATTAAACCATTCTCTCTCATCTGTTCCATGGTCGGTCTGTTATGAAGATGCCTTGACAATGCGTCCCGAAACAGCGCCTTCCTCAGCGTGTTCACCCTCGGCAATAATGATGGTGACATTCCTTTGTGTAGATACGCCCAGTCCGGTGCTTCCAATGACGCCCTCTCACCAGCCCCGTACAGCGATCCCACCTCAGCCCTGGGGCAGTGAATCACCAACTCGCGTGGCACGACATTCTTACTGACAAGATCCTCCAGGGGTGGCCTACGTTTGAGTCCACGGTTGAGCTTGGCGCGAATCATACTACGTGAAAACCGCGACATCAGCTCAAACGAGCGGGCACATTGGGGGCCATAGATGTAAGAACCCTGGCGGAGCTTGTCGACGATGGCGACGCCCAAGAGTATATTGCGCGAGGCGAGAAGCTCGCGCGAGGGACGGGCGGAGGAGGTGAGAAGGTGGCGGACACGGGCGGTATTGCGGTGGTGGATGTGGTGCCAGAGGATGGCGTCGGTGGAGAGACGACGAAGGCGGTGCGAGGTCTGGGAAACGCTTTGAAGGTCTGTGTCGTCGACGAACTGGGTAAAGGTGAGGTGATGAATTGATATGGCAAGCGCAGCGAGCCAAAAAAATAAAATAAATAAAGATTATCGGCAATGCTAGTACTTACGGTCAGCAGTTGGAATAGAAGCTCGTCGGGAAAAACAGTTAGGGAGGCCATGGCAATATTGTAAACAGAGGAATAGAGAAAGATGAAGATGTTAAAGGGGGCCAAGGGCTCATTTTATACGTCAAAGGTAGCACCCTTTTTTGTGTCATGTTAGAAAAGCCATGACAATCTGTCACCCCTTGCCCCTTCGTTGGCTTGGCAGCATTCCTCAATTTATCGTCGATATCGGTCCAACCGTGAACTCGTTTATTTTCAGGGGGGTTTTTTTTTATTATTGTTAAAAAATAAAAAAAATAAAATAAAAAAAAAAAAAAAAAAAAAAAGGGCGTCTCAATTTTCCAACTCATCATTGATGCATCATATCATCATATGACCTCAACAATGGAACGATTTGTATACATTGAGCACACGTGAGTAGTCACGCGAGGACGCGAGATCGAATAAGAGATGCTTTGCATTTGTCGGTTAACCCTTTTGACACTATCACAGAGTTATCTCCCTAGAGCACATCAATAGCTACCTCTTTTTTCTTGGTAAATTTGACTGAGGATTACTGATGGCTTGACTGAATGAAAGCATGTGAATGCCTTACAATCGCTTAATCCAACTGATCTTGACTTGTGAGGCCGAGTGAAAAGGGCGGAGAACTCGGTTAATAGCATTCATTTTGTTTGATTAGAAAAGAAAACAGAAGAAAAAATAAATCCAAAATGTTGGACCTTGAGGCCTATGTAGCTTTCACGTTCCATTATCGCCTTTTGATCTAAACCAATAGTAATTGAGCAGGTAAGAGATTCGAGTGAGTCGCCGTAATTATTGATATACCTCATACGTAGCTGGTTGTGTCCCATTGGATGCGACCTAGTAGTCATTGACGTGAGTGCACTTTTGATTTGAGTTGTAGTTGCTTTTTGGGGATAGCGAAGTTCAACATTTCCGTTTTGATCCGCAGATAATTAAAATGTGACACCGTGATTTGGACAAAAACTCGTATATTAATTATCTTATTCCGATAATTAGGTAATCAATTATATATTTTTGTGATAATATCGGTATTTTCTATAGCTTCTTTGCATGCTTACTTGTCGACGTATGGCCACAGCTAAAAACAAAAGAAGCGAGGACGAGGCCGGTATTTCATGAACGGGCTCTAAGTTGAAAAGGAAAGGCTTATTTTATAGAGGCTCTTTCTAATTATAATTAATTAATTACAAGAACCGAGTCCACTCGAGATAATTTTTTTAAAAGTGCAATTTAATCGATCTTTTTGGGACCAGCATAAAGTAATTACACTAAACTTTTCGAACCCGATAATTGTTCTGTTCGTGATATCTCAAAATTGACGTGGTTACCATGAAGTAACCAATATACAGCTAATTTTTCAGTTTTTCCTTTTTTTTTTCCTTTTTTTTTTTTTTTTCTTTTTTTTTTTTTTTTTGTGTGTGGAAGCAAATAATGATGAGAAAGTAAATTGGGGAAATTGACAACATTTTTTCGGTTCAACCCAATTGTGCAAATGCAAGTATTCACGCAAAGCCCATGTTGTTATGTAATTTTGTTTGTTTGTTAAAAAA
>RBNK01000235.1:0-32286 GCA_003990785.1 Endogone sp. FLAS-F59071 | reverse complement strand
GAGGGTTACGGGGTTGAGGATGGGCCCATCTTTGATGGATATTTTCCTTGACTGGATGAATTTACTTTGGAGATACGTAAATTTAAAAACATGTTTAAAACGAATCAGGGACCACATGAAAATCAACGTAATTATATACAAAGTTAATATTTAATTAATTAAATATTGCGCGATTATTTTCGAAGGCAGACCAATTTTTTTATCAGCCAATATATTAAATTTCTACTTTTGAGTTTTTTTTTTTTTTGTAAATAAAATATCTAAAAAAAATAATTGCCCATATACTGAGCATATTGTGACAAATGTACAAATAATTGGTCATTCCACATTCAAATGTACCAAGTGAGGATGCTCAGAATTATGGATGCAATATCTCCATTTGTGTATCCTTACTGCCAGCTACATGCTGTACTTATTCAGGTTTTATTATGACTGATATTGAGATATTCCAAAACTCTGTGCAAACTGATTTATTTGAATAGAAATAGAGGGGTATTTATACAAATTTGAAGGAACTTAAAGAACAATTAAGAAAAGACTTTGCTACAAGTATGACTCAATAACTGTGAATGACATCCTGTTGATAAAAATAAAATTGGTTGCTAAAAATTATATTTATCACTAGTAGTGAGATTGCTTGCTAGAAATAAAGTTCATTAATAAAAATGATACTGACTAAAAATAGAAGGGAACAGAAAATTGTGGTAACTCCAAATCAAGTATAGTACCAAATTTATAGAAATCAGGCAAGTTAGGGATCAGCCATCATATCTGGGGGCTCAACTGGGAAGGTCTTATTCTTGAGACTTATAAGGGTAGTAATTTCATCTTGTATCACTTTGCAGATTTGAGCAATCTTGGCAAAGGTAAGTTTGACAATATTGATAGTCTTTCTATAGAACCCAGCTAAAATTTATTTATATTCAAGGAAGAGTATATAAGTCCTGTCAGCTATATCCTTTTCAAATTTTAATAATAGTATCTTCTGTCTCTATAGATAATATCAGAAGTAGTAAGTATATCTCTGATTAAACCTGATTATAATATCAGTAACTTGACTTTGATTGTATAACTATTTATAATACTGCTATATCAGGATAAGGAGTCTTTTAGGGTCTTTCTTTTCATCTAGAGGAACCAGGTTAATTGAGTCTAGTCCTCTCATCAGTGCTAACTTGATCACTTTTTCTATATCCTTCCAGTGGTTGCATTAGTTCAGTATAATACTTTTTAATTTTGCTTTGATGGACTGGAGTAAGGAGGATGAAATCATTAAGTCTTTTAAGCCAAATTGTACTTTCTTTTATAGCTTGTATATAGTATAATCCTTCCTATTTCAGTTATAATTTAGCTAACTATAATGATTCTACAATGTTTTAGTATATAAGGACTTGATCTCTAATATGTAAGGGGGTTGTATTTGCTTTCTTGTTTTGATTCATCTATTGTCTCTCCTGCATCTTGTCAATAAATATAGATACCTTGTTTTGGATTAATTATATCTTGCTGATATCTTATGGAATATAAGCTTATAAATAATCATCATACATTCTTATATCTTTTTCTAGATAGTAAAACTCTCAGTTTAGCAATCTCTTATATACAAGTTCAAATGGACTGAACTTTGTTAATACCTGATAAATAGTTCAAACTGTAAAAAGAGCATTATTAAGATAATGATCTCATGATGTTTTTAATCAATAACTTTTGCTAGAATATTCTTGACCATCTGGTTGGTATACTCAGTTTAACTATTTCTTTGTAGGTATATCAGGAAACTATTTTCAGTTTATAATCTATAACTAGCATCTATACTCATAAGCTATTCACAAGCTGTTCACAGGCTGTTCTAGCCAGTTCATAGTTTGCAAAATTGTTCTAGTGGAGTTTTATAGTAGTTCATAGCTGTTCATGGCTGTTCACCAATAATAGTTTATAGTCTATAACTAGCATCTGTGTTTGTAGCTATTTTGTTTGTAGCTCTTAATAAAATAGTTCACAACTCTTAATAAAATAGTTTGTTGATTAATTAACCATTTTTCTAATATAGTACAATGTTGTTTGGATATGCTTAATATAGTAAGTCTGCTCAAGTTCCCTGATTAGCATATTTAGAAACTCTATATCTCAGTTGCTGGTTATTTCCTTTGGTACTCTATATCTATATATAATATCAGTATATAGAAATTTGGCTACTGTTTATACATCTATCAGGAAAATAGTTTTAGTTCTATAAGTATTCTAGAGTTATTCATACCTGTTCTAGCCTGTTCATATATTCAATTGCAAATAGCAACTGAATAGCAACCGAACAGCAATACAAACTATTATATAAGTATGGATGCTAGTTATAGACTATAAACTATTATTGGTAAACTAAATGTCTATAAGCATAAATACTAGTTCCAAACTACAAATTAAAATTAGTAAACTGAATGAATATATCTATGAACACAAATGCTAGTTATAGACTATGAACTAACTATTTGCAAACAGAATAATTATATAAACAATATTGGAACAGATTATAAAAAAGATATAAGCATGAATAATTTTGTTTTATTACTTATTATGCTAATATTTTACTATATATTTCTATTTGATATTACTAGAACTACTTTTTTCTGAATTATTCTAAATAATTCTATTGCTTTCTATTATTGCTATTATTTTCTTTCTCCATTGTTCTAGGCAGTACCAAATCTAGCTTCAAGAGTATGTTAGAAATCTCCAAAGATAATTCATTGATATTATCATTATCAGATTGTTGCCCAGAGTTCCTGAATTTAAACTTCTGAGCTAAGTCTTGAATCTAGGCTGGAGCAATGTAATCTTTGACCTTGTTTACTATCCCAACTAATTTAAGATATATTTTCTTATATTTTTTCTTGTTAAAAGTTTATAGACAAGATTTGAGTTACATAACATATTCAAGCTGGATATATAATTAGAAAAGATAAAGATATAATTAGAAAAGAGTTCACAGAATAAGTTTTTATAAAATATCAAAAATGTTAATAGAAAAATACTTACAAATGTAGCAATAACTGCAAGTATATGATAATTGATATTCTTGCTAGGCTTCACTACTTTAATGAACTATAGTTTCTTGCTGAACAGCAAGTAATATAGAGATTGTTTGATGTAGTTGCTGGTAAAAGGATTTATATATATACTTTTCTAACTAGTCCTTATCATATATAAATCTGTTATCTTGTCTCAAATATTGAATGTATCTTGACAAAGGCATACTACTTCAGAAGGAACCATTTTTACAAAGAACTTAACATCCTTGAATATATGATTATATCTTTTTTCGAAAACCTTATGAATATAGGAGCATGATACAGTTATTTGATAGGCAATTTGTATAAATAAGTTATAAATGAGTTTATAAACTAGAAAGGGAATTATTGGAACTATTAATAATAAAACAAATTACTATAGTATAAATCTTGCCTTATTCATCATTCTTGTGAAGATAGAAATTCTCCAGAATTTTTATAATAATGCCATTATTTTTATTATTACAATTGGAGAATAGATCTTTGAAGAAATAATGCAGAATAAGCTTTTACATAATAGTTCTCCATTTTATATTAGAAATCTTATAGTTTATACAGAGTTCACTAACTGGTAAACTTAAACTAATAATGCAAAATAAGTTTGGAATTGTTAGATATATGCAAATTATTAATAAAAACAAATTATATATAATTAATAAGCAACATGATATGATATATGTTTTTTTTCTTTTTGATTTAGCTTTCTTCAAAATTTACTTTATGACTTCTATTAAAAGCAATTTTATTTCTTCCTTGCTAACCTTAAGAGTTAGTATGAAATTGCTGCTATTGGATTTCTTGTTTGTGAGCTTAGACATGTTTGTATTCTTGTTTGAACTAGTAGTAGTCCTAGTGCTCTTATTTGGGTGTGTATTTATAGACTTAGATATATTCCTCTTTTCGGGCCAGCTATGTTGTTATGCATTTATATTGCTGTTACCTCTGTTCTCACTCTTACTTTTGCTCTTACTGCTATCACTTTTACTCTCTGCATTATTGTTGCCATTTAACAAAGTGTTATCTAAGCAATTGCTAGATAAATTACATCTGATTCAGCATTTATCTTTGTCCCTAGAGGGTTTTGTTGAAATTTGATCTTCAAATATGTGTTTGGAGTAAAGAGTATACTGGCTCATGAAGCCAATATGTGTGTATTTATTAATGCTAAAATATGATTGGTCGATATAAATAAAGATTGTCTAAGCCACAATTAAGTGACGTATAATCAATCGTTGATGGGAGAGAGATATAATAAGCTAATAATTTTAACACTCCCCCTGCTTGACATATCTCAATAAAAATAAATAAATAAAAATAAAAGAATAAAAATAAAAAATGTTCAACTGTACATCACGAATGGCATCCATGAAGTACATTTACTGCAAATAACTATATATAAAATACTACTTGAGTGATAAGAATGATATGATAGAGAAAATAAAAGTTTTTTTTTTAAAAAAAGGTTAGTTACGTAAGCCCATTTTTGCAATCAACATTTCAAGTCTGGGTTGTGCAAGTGGCTTAGTTAATGCATCAGCAATCATTTCATCTATCGCTATATAAACGATATCTATCATCTTTGATTCAACTTTCTCTTAAATAAAGTGGTGCTGAATGTTAATATTCTTTGATCGAGTATGATTAATTGGATTTTTCGTGAGGGCAATTGCTGATTGGTTGTCTTCAAATAAGGTTGTTGCACAATTCAGTAAATATCCTAGCTCATCCAATAGGGTGCATAGCCAAATGGCTTCTCTCGTCACATGTGCTAATACCATATATTCTGCTTCAGTTGTTGATAGGGCAATGGTTGGTTAGCGCTTGCTTGACCAGCTAATAGCTCCTCCTGATAGGTTGAAAATATAGCCCGTGGTTGATTGTCATATATTAATATCTCCTCCCCAGTTGGCATCACTGAAACCAATCAGTTTTAGATCCTGATCGCATCTAAGACACAGCTTATAATTGGCTGTTCCTTTAATATATCTTAATAATCGTTTGAGGGCATGGTGATGTTCTTGCATTGGATTGGCCGAAAATTGACTGATGATGCTAACAGCAGTAGCTAGATCAGGTCTTGTCCCAATCATCAGGTATATTATGCTACCGATCATTTGTCTGAATAGATTTTGGTCTGCGGATTTTCCCCCTTCAGCTTTGAGTTGAATAGATGGATCAAGGGGTGTACTGATTGGCTTGGCATCCATCATGTTAAACCTTATAATGATTTGATTGGTGAAGTGACCTTGATCAATTGTGATTATGTGTGTTTTTCAATTGTACATAACTCGAATACCCAGAAAATGTTTAATTTCACCACAGTCTGTCATATCAAATGCATTGTTAAGTTCCACTTTGAATTTGTTCATCATTTCCATCGAATCAGCCAGAATTAGTAGATCGTCGACATATATGGCAATAATTATTAGCAATTGATCATCTTGTCTTCTTCTTAGATAAATACTGTGATCTGATTGTAGTCTTATAAAATTTGATTAGCTGAGGTAGTTGTCAATCTTCTGATTCCACATACGAGGTGATTGCTTTAGTCCATATAATGATCGATTGAGCTTACACACAGCTCTCGGTGACAGCTCCGATTGGTCAATTCCTTCAGGTACCATCATGTAGATCTCCTCATCAAGATCACTGTTCAGGAATGCAGTTTTTACGTTCATTTGGTGAATTTCTAAATTTAGGACTACACTGATCGATAAAAGTACTCTGATTGATATGAATTTCACCATGGGAGCAAATGTTTCATCATAATCAATTCCTTACTATTATGAATATCCCTTGGCAACTAATCTCACCTTATATCTGGCAACCGATCCATCAGTGTTAAGCTTCCTTTTAAATACCCATCTATATCCAATTGACTTGCATCCCACAGGCACCTTAGGTACAATTGTCTATGTGTCATTATTCTTAAGTAATTTAAGCTCTTGATTGATTGCTTCCTGCCAAAGCTTTGCATCAGGTAGAGAAATTGCTTCCTTGTAGGTCATTGGGTCATCAGTCGATTTAATTAAATTAGCTTCTGGCATGTGATCTTGCCAAATTTATAAAGCTTCAGTATCTATCAATTGTTCGATTGGCTCTCAGGTGTTGTTATCATCATCATCATAGCCTAGCCATTTAATCAGATATTACCTTTTTTCATCAATCTTGCGTTCTCCGATGATTGCTTCAATGACATATTCTTGATCTTCTGAGTTGACGATTGTTGGAGATTTTAATATAATAGATTCATCAAATATGACATTGCGGCTGATCTCTATCTTCCTATTGGTTGGATCCCAGAGCCTGTATGCCTTCTTTTTGTCATGATAGCCAATCATTTTAAGCTTTTTGGATTGGGGTGCCAGTTTCGACCTTTTTCCTTTGTAAATATGCATATATGCATCAGCCCATATGACAAGCAAGTTACTGATATCAGGCTTGTGACCATGCCATAATTCAAATGGTGAAGCACTCTCCTTATTGGCTCACATTGGCAATCGGTTGTATAAATATGTAGCACTTGCGGCAAGTTCAGCCCAAAGTTCGTCAGGTATGTCAGCAGTGATTTTAATGGCCCAGATTGACTCCATCAATGTCCAGTTATATCGTTCAGTGACACCATTTTATTGCGGCATATCTGGCATCGTCATTTCATGATGAATTCTATTTTTGATTAAAAATTCATACATCTCAGTGTTTATATACTCTCCCCCTCTATAAGACCAGAGAATCTTCAGTTTTCAGCCCAATTGCATTTCGGCGAATGCCTTGAATGCCCGGAATTAATCAAATGTATCACTTTTGTTGTCAATAAAATATGTCATGATGTAGCGAGTGGCATCATCAATGAATGTTAATATATATTTTACTCTATTGACTGATGGTGTGGGTATCGGCCCACACAAATCTGAGTGCACCCTTCCTGTTGAAATTATTAGCTTATTATATCTCTCCCATCAATGATTGATTGTTACGTCACTCAATCGTGGCTTAGATGATCTTTGTTTGTATCGACTAATCATAATTTAACATTAATAAATACACGTATATTAGCTTCATAAGCCAGTGCACTCTTTACTCCAAAAACATACATTCGAAGATCAAATTTTAACAGGTTATGAGCCCCGAGCCACTCGAATTGCAGCTCGACAACCTGAGATCTATGCAATCATAGCATCTACGCAATTACAACTGCGATTATAGTAAGCGTTTATTTAACATTGTAAATAACGTGTCAAACAACGCAATAAACAACATGACAAATGACACCATGATAAAGCAATATGATAAACAATATATAACGACATAGCATTCAACAATGCGACACAACGAAATGGACAACCTATACACATCATCATCATCAGTAACAAGATTGACAAGATTGCAGTCTAAATCAAAAACAGACAACAGATATCAACCCCCTGATAATGACGACGAAGGATTGGATGGTAACTATTAGAGCAATATTGGATTTAGCCTCGATCGACAGGAACAGATAGCTATAACGATCAGAAATCAAGAAGATAAATTGGATACGCTGACAACCCTAATGGGCAAATTGATAGCAAAAATCGATAAAACAAATGCATCACCTAGTGTGCCAACCAATCAGAATACAGCTACAGAAGGCAACACACCATAACCATTACCATCACCAACAACATTAACAAAGCTTAATGATCTGGCGAAGGAGTATCTGAGATCAATCAACAAATTCGATGGGTCAGGAGGTGTACCCAGATTGTTCGATTACTTTGATGCTGTAGAGCAATTTATCACCAGCGCCAATCTATCAGTACAAAAGGAGAAAGTCAACACAGTGATTAGTAAAATTACAGGCAATGCTAGAATGTAGCTACAGAGGCACGTGAACACATCAGGAGAATTTGATTTGTTGAATAAGCTTAAAGAGGCTATGACGCAAAAATACGCATCAATAGAACAATTATTATGAATGCGCGATAAGCTTGCGATGATGAAGCAAAAAGAATCGATCGAAGATTATAATGACACTTTCAACCAGATTAGGGTGCAAATCGAAGATATGATTAATACAGAAGCTATACTGTAATATCTCTGGGTTCTAAGCCCCAGGTACCGGGAATTAATACTTGCACAGGAGAATATGCCGACAACACTGGAGGCTTTACAACTCATATGTATCAGGTTCGACCCGGATAGTAAACAAAGGCACGATAAAGCCCACACGATAGACTGAGGCAGCTATCGAGGTGGCGACTGAGGCAGCTACCGAGGTGGCAACCGAGGTGGCTACCGAGGCGGCAGTTACGACAATTGAGGCGGAAATACCAGACAAAGCCAAGGCTATAATAACGATAATGGAAACAATCGAGGAGGTCATCATAATGACTGAGGCAGCGATCGTGGAGCCCATCGAGGCAGGAATTTTCAGGGACACCCTCAGAAATGTTACATCTGTGAGGGAGAATATAGAATATTTCAATGTAACAAATTCAACGATTGAGTAAAAATAGAAAAAGAAAAGGCTAAACCGAGAGCCGAAGCAAATCTGGCAATTGGCGCTATCATCGATTCAGGTGCCACACAACATATGTTCAACCAATTGGAGATTTTTGAGATAGTGGCTGAGCATGACGGCTTGGTCACGTATGCAGGGAATGAGAAACTACGCACGATACACATTGGGACAATTGAGCTCAACGACGAGCTGAAATTACGGGACATCTTATATGTATCGGAGATCACCAGAAATTTAATATCTGTGCAGGCGTTGACATATGACGGAAATGATATAACCTTCAAGAGCGACAGATCAGTAATTAAAATTGGCATGGATCATGAAGAAGTCAAAATCGGACAGGCCAATGGTGACCTATTTCATTTATCAACATCACCAGAGCTAGAGCTAGAAGCAAACATCGCCGATTCCAAGATTGCAAACATCGCCAATTCCAAGATTGATGACTATACATTATGGCATCACCAGCTAGGCCATCTGGGCCGAAATACTTTGCAATCAATCAATAAATTTGTTACAGGGCTCGGAAATGTGCAGCTGTCAACCAGACAAATCGAAATATGCGCCGGGTGTGAACATACGAAGTCACACTGCAAGCTGTTCGGACATGTGAAAAATCGATCAATAGAGCCTATCGGAAGGGTGCACTCAGATCTATATGGGCCGATGCCTATGCCATCAGTCAATGGAGCAAAATATATATTAACATTCATCGATGATACTACTCACTACATCACAATATATTTTATTGACAACAAAAGTGATATATTTGATCGATTCCAGACATTCAAGGTGTTCGCCAAAATGCAATCGGGCCGAAAACTGAAGATTCTCTGGTCAGATGGAGGAGGAGAGTATATAAATACTGAGATGTGCAAATTTTTAATCAAAAATGGAATTCATCATGAAATGATGATACTGGACATACTGCAACAAAATGGTGTTGCTGAACAATATAACCAGACATTGATGGAGTTGATCTGGGCCGTTAAAATCACTACCGACATACCTGATGAACTTTGGGGTGAACTTGCCACAAGTGCTACATATTTATACAACCAATTGCCAACATGAGCCAATAAGGAGAGTGCTTCACCATTTGAATTATGGCATGGTCACAAGCTTGATATCAGTAACTTATGCATTATATGGGCTGATGCATATATGCATATTCACAAAGGAAAAAGGTCAAAACTGGTGCCCCGATCTAAAAAGCTTAAAATGATTGGCTATCATGATGAAAAGAAAGCATACAGGCTCTGGGATCCAACCAATAGGAAGATAGAGATCAGCCATGATGTCACATTTGATGAATCTATTATATTAAAATCCCTAATAATTGTCAACTTAGAAGATCAAGAATATGTCATTGAAGCGATCATCAGAGAATGCAAGATTGATGAAAAAAGGCAATATCTGGTTAAATGGCTAGGCTATGATGATGACGACAACACCTGGGAGCCAATCAAACAATTGATCGACACTGAAGCTCTACAAATTTGGCAAGATCGCATGCCAGAAGCTAATTTAATTAAATTGACCAATGACCCAATAACATACAAGGAAGCAATTTCTCTGCCTGATGCGAAGCTTTGGGAGGAAGCGATCAATCAAGAGCTTAAATCACTTAAGAATAATGATACGTGGATAATTGTACCTGAGGTGCCTACAGGACGCAAGCCGATTGGATGCAGATGGGTATTTAAAAGGAAGCTCAACACTGATAGATCGGTTGCTAGGTACAAGGCAAGATTAGTAGCCAAGGCATATTCACAACAGCAAGGAATTGATTATGATGAAACATTTGCTCCCATGGTGAAATTCACGTCGATCAGGGCACTTTTATCGATCAGAGCAGTCCTAAACTTAGAAATTCACCAAATAGATGTAAAAACTGCGTTCCTGAATAGCAATCTTGATGAAGAGATCTACATGATGATACCTGAAGGAATCGACCAATCGGAGCTGTCACTGAGAGCTGTGTGTAAGCTCAATCGATCATTGTATGAACTAAAGCAATTACCTCATATGTGGAATTAGAAGATCGACAACTACCTCAGCCAATCAAATTTTACAAGACTACAATCAGATCACAGCATTTATCTAAGAAGAAGACAAGATGATCAATCGCTGATAATTATTGCCATATATATCGATGATCTACTAATTCTGGCTGATTCGATGGAAACGATGAACAAATTCAAGGTGGAACTTAGCAACGCATTTGATATGATGGACTGTGGCAAAATTAAACATTTTTTGGATATTCGAGTCATGCGTGATTGAAAAACACACACGATCACAATTGATCAAAGCCACTTTGCCAATCAAATCATTACAAGGTTTAACATGACGGATGCCAAGCCAATCAGTACACCCCTTGATCCATCCATTCAACTTAAAGCTGAAGGGGGAAAATCTGCAGACCAAAGTCTATTCAGACAAATGATCAGTAGCATAATGTACCTGATGATCGGGACGAGACCTAATCTAGCTGCTGCTGTCAGCATCATCAGTCAAATTTCAGCCAATCCAATGCAAGAACATCACCACACTCTCAAACGATTATTAAGATATATTAAAGGAACAGCCAATTATAAGCTATGCCTTAGACACGATCAGGATCTAAGACTGATCGGTTTCAGTGATGCCAACTGGGGAGGAGACATTAACACATGACAATCAACCATGGGTTATATTTTCAACCTATCAGGAGGAGCCATCAGCTGGTCAAGCAAATGCCAACCAACTGTTGCCCTATCAACAACTGAGGCAGAATATATGGCATTAGTACATGCAACGAAAGAAGCCATTTGGCTGTGCACCCTATTAGATGAGCTAGGATATTTGCCGAATTGTGCAATAACCTTATTTGAAGACAACCAATCAGCAATTGCCCTTGCCAAAAATCCAATTAATCATGCTCAATCAAAGCATATCGACATTCAGCACCACTTTATTCGAGAGAAAGTTGAATCAAAAGTAATAGATATCGTTTACATGGCGACAGATGAAATGATTGCCAATGCATTAACCAAGCTACTTGCGTGATCAAGACTTGAAATGTTAATTGCAAAAATGAGCTTACATAACTAACCTTTTTTTATTCTAAAACTTTTATGTTCTTTATCACATTATTCTTATCACTCAAGTAGTATTTTATATATAATTATTTGCAGTAAATGTACTTCATAGATGCCATTCGTGATGTACAGTTGAATATTTTATTTTTATTCTTTTATTTTTATTTATTTATTTTTATCGAGATATGTCAAGTAGGGGGAGTGTTGAAATTATTAGCTTATTATATCTCTCCCATCAAAAATTGATTGTTACATCACTCAATTGTGACTTAGATGATCTTTGTTTGTATTGACCAATCATAATTTAGCATTAATAAATACATGCATATTGGCTTCATAAGCCAGTGTGCTCTTTACTCCAAAAACACATATTCGAAGATTAAATTTCAACACTTCCGATAGGCTCCATTGATCGATTTTTCATATGTCCGAAAGGCTTATGGTGCGACTTTGCATGTTCACACCCGGCGCATATTTTGATTTGTCCAGTTGACAGCTGCACATCTCCGAGCCCTGTGATAAATTTGTTGATTGATTGCAGAGTATTTCAGCCCAGATAGCCCAGTCGGTGATGCTATAATGTATAGTCATCAATCTTGGAATTGGTGATGTTTGCTTCTAGTAGCTCTAGTGATGTCGATAAATGAAATAAGTTGCCATCGGCCTGTCCGATTTTGATTTCTTTGTGATCCACGCCAATTTTAATTACTGATCCGTCACTTCTGAAGGTTATATCATTTCCATCATGTGTCAATGCCCGCACAGATATTAAATTTCTGGTGATTTCTAGTACATATAAAATGTCCCGTAATTTCAGCTTGTCGTCGAGCTCAATCATCCTAATGTGCATCGCGCATAGCTTCTCGTTCCCTGCACACGTGACCAAGCCATCATGCTTAGCCACCATCTTGAAAAACTCCTATTGGTTGAACATATGTTGCGTGGCACCTGAATTGATAATGGCGCCAATTGCCAGATTTGCTTCAGCTCTCAGTTTAGCCTTTTCTTTTTCTGTTTTTGCCCAATCATTGAATTTGTTACATTGAAATATTCCGTATTCTCCCTTACAGACATAACATTTCCAAGGGTGTCCCCGAAAATTCCTGCCTCGATGGGCTCCATGATCGCTGCCTCGGTTGCCTCTGTCATTATAATGACCTCCTTGATTGTTTCTGTTATCGTTGTTATAGCCTTGGCCTCGTCCGGCGCTTCCACCTCGATTGCCGCGATTGCTGCCTCGGTAACCGCCTTGGTAGCTGCCTCGGTCTGTCATGTGGGCTTTGTCACACCTCTGCTTATTATCCAGGTCGAATCTGATACATGCAAGTTGTAAAGCCTCCAGCATTGTCGACATATTCTCCTGTACAAGTATTAATTCCCGGTATCTGGGGCTTAGACCCCGGAGATATTGCAGTATAGCTTCTGTGTCGGTCATGTCTTCGATTTGCACCATAATCCAGTTGAACGTGTCATTATAATCTTTGATCGATCCTTTTTGCTTTATCATCGCAAGCTTATCACGCATTCATAACAATTGTTCCATTGGTGCGTATTTTTGCGTCATAGCCTCTTTAAGCTTATTCCATGAATCAAATTCTCCTGATGTGTTTACGTGCCTCCATAGCCACATTCTAGCATTGCCTGTAATTTTACTAATCACTGTGTTGACTTCCTCCTTTTGTACTGATAGATCGGCGCTGGTGATAAATTGCTCTATGGCATCAAAGTAATCAAACAATCTGGGTGCACCTCCTGACCCATCGAATTTGTTGATTGATCTCAAGTACTCCTTTGCCAGATCATTAAGCTTTGTTGATATTGTTGGTGATGGTGATTATATTTATATTTGTGGCATGTTGCCTTCTATAGCTGCATTCTGATCGGTTGGTGCACTGGGTAATGCATTTGTTTTGTCGATTTTTGCCATCAATTCGCCCAATAAGATTGTCAGTGTGTCTAATTTATCTTCCTGATTTCTGATTGTTGTAGCCATCTGTTCCTGTCGATCGAGACTAAATCCTATATTGCTCTGATAGTTGCCATCCAATCCTTCATCATCATCATCAGGGGGTTGATATCTGTTGTCTGTTTTTGATTTAGATCGCAATCTTGTTGATCTTGTTGCTGACGATGATGTATATAGATTATCCGTTTCATTGTGTCGTTGAATGCTATGTCATTATGTGTTGTTTATCATATTGCTTTATCGCGGTGTCATTTGTCGCATTGTTTATCGCATTGTTTGACGCATTGTTTACAATATTAAATAAACGCTTACTGTAATCACAGTTATAATTGCTATGATTGCGTAGATCTCAGGTTGTCAAGCTGCAATTCGAGTGGCTCAGGGCTCATAATCTGTTGAAATTTGATCTTCAAATGTGTGTTTGGAGTAAAGAGCGCACTGGCTTATGAAGCCAATATGCGTATATTTATTAATGCTAAAATATGATTGGTTGATACAAACAAAGATCGTCTAAGCCACAATTGAGTGACATACAATCGATCGTTAATAGGAGAGAGATATAATAAGCTAATAATTTCAACAGGTTTGTGATGTCATTGTTGATATTTGTCATCTCCAGAGCCTTTATCCTGTCATTGGTAATTATTTCCACTATCTTCATCAGAGACTTCCTAATATCTTTGGCATTTGGCTAAATTTAGCCTATCTCCATCCTCATCAATGATTTCACAGTGCTATAGACATTTGGTTGTTTTATGCTTTTCAGAGTCCCTGACAATACTACAGGATTGTTGGTATTTGTTTAATATGTTATGGTCTTTCTTAGAGACTTTGTCTTGGCTATCTCTGTCTTTATCCTTATTGAAGATTTCACAGTTTTATAAGCATTTAGTTGTTTTGCACCTGTCAGAGTCCCTGATACCTCCATGAGATCATTGGAGTTTGTTCAAGGTGCTACCATGGTCTTCATCAGAAATGTCTTTAATGATTTTATGTTTTTATAGCTATTTGGTTATTTTATACCTATTAGAGTCCTCAATACCTTTATAAGATTATTGGGATTTGTTTAAGGTGCTACTACAGTCTTTAGAGACTTTGTTATCTTAAGTCTTAGATATGTTTTCTAAAGGCTTAGCTTCATTCATAGATTTCAGTGTAAACTCATTCATAGACTACAGTATAGACTTGTTTGTAGACTTCAGTATAGACTCGTTCATAGACTTCAGCATAGACTTGTTTATAGACTTCAGTATAGATTTCTCAGCTCTGGTCCTAACCATTGGGATATTAGTATCCTTTTAATAGAGTACTAGAGAAGCTTGTAGAGAATTTTGTTTTTAGATAGTTTTTTTTTTATTTTTGTTTTTTAGATTTTTTTTGTTTTTTTTTTTTTATTATAAGACAATAGGAAAAATGATGCCTTTTTATATTTGAGATTATTGCTGAAAGTTTGGCTAGTTCAGTGAAGTTAGCAGATAAAAAAATATTGCAGAAAATATTTTATAGAATAAGAAAGCTTAATAAATAAGAAAGTCTAATAAATAAGAAAGTTTGACAAATAAACATAACAAAGAGACATGTAAAAATAAATGTGCTATTTAATTTTAACTGAGCTAATCAAAATTTAAGGCATCATGCTCCATCACACTTCATTTTGGGTGTTTGTGATATTTTGGGTATTTATGAATCTTATTTTTATTTCTTAAAAACCTCAAGTTCAACCTTATAAACACAAAATAACTATGTTTACACTCTTACCTTTTTTGAATGTATATATGAATACTCCTATTTAGTCTTTCATATTTGGTAAACAAAACATAAACATTATAGTATTTTGCTGAACAACATCTTTACTTATAGTGTTTGTTTCCTGAACTTTATAATTAATATGAAGCTTTTTTATATCTTCTGCAATCAGAGATTCAAATCCACCTTGGGCCTTGCTTGACATACCTATGAAAAATATAATATCTATACTTGATATTCATCTAAAAGCTGAAAAGCCGAACCTTCTATAAATAAGGATATTCCAGTTCATCAAAACTTTAAGAATTTTATAATAGTCTATATTGATAAAACAAGATATCAAGACTATAATTCTCAGTTATTACTGCCTGCTAACCACACTATACTAGTACATAAATGACCATCAAGTTCATATACTTTAAATATTCAGATTAAATGTATATAACTAGTTATTGATAGCAAACCAACCACAACTGACATCATCTATAAACTAACTACTATTGACAGTAAGCTAACTGCAACTGATATTATCTATAAACTAACTACTGTTGATAGCAAACTAACTACCATTGACAGCAAGCTAACCATAACTGATTTTATCATCTATAAACCAACAACTGACAATGAACCAACTGATTATATTATCTATGAACTGACTAGTAGTATAGTTCTTAATAGTAAGGAAGTACATATTTAATATAGTGAGTTTATAGAAAAACTTCAATAGATACCTGAGTCTGATGCAAATAATCCTTTACACCTCTAGAAGTATGAAGATGAAATTTAGCTTACAGAGCTATTATTCTAAAATGGGAATATATCCCAAATAACTATAGATAGTCTACTTAATACTTTCATAAATGAATAAATTTCAATGATAGATGACTCTATCCAATTCATGAACTCCAGAGAAATGATAGAACTATTAGATGTAATAGCAAAATAAAAAATGATATATATACTCTAAATCTTTTTATATATATAAATATGGCTTATAATAAATACTCATATTCTACTATTTATTTAGCCCTTTTACAGCAAAGTTTTCACTATTATAAACAAGTTTGAGACTTAGACTAGGCTACAGGAGTTGTTTTTTCAGAATTCTCATACTGTAATACAAAAATTAATATCAAATCCTTCCTTCGAGAATGATATGGTTTTCAAAGCAGAGAAATACTTTAGTTTAGAAACTTGTCAATACTCAGAGATTCATTGGAGTAATTTTTGGTAGAAGACTTAGATAATAAATAATATTTATACTTCATCTTTTCAGTTTATAAATAATAATTAATTGTTCATAGATTATTATTAAGTTATTCTTTCCTTTTATAGTTTACAGATTAAACTTCCTGCTAGCATAACTGTAGTCCCAGTATTGCTCAGAATAGACTAGATGCATTACAATCTGCTTGGACATACCAAAATATACTTATTATACATGTCAATTGGCAACATACTAAAATGTATTCAGTGAACATATTCTCAAAATGTATTTCTGGTGATTGTATATTTTCCAGTCCTTAAGAGAACATTGAAGGAGACTAAGATAGAGATTTTTCATAAAGTAAAGGCAATTCTATATTATATATATATAGCATAGGTTCTTGAAGGCCTTATTGAAGTAGAAAAGAGGTGAGTTTTCACTTTGTGAACTTTAATTTTATTTTTCTTTGATAAAATTTATCATTAATTATCAAATATAAATAAATTTTTAGTAGTATCATTATGTGCAGACCAGAGGGTAGACTTTATGATTGTTATATAGTGATTATATCATTTATAGCTGACTATCTAGAAGTATATTTAATATACCTAGTTTGTACAAACTATGCCTATCCAGTGTATATAGCTCCTAAGAATAAATTTTCTTATCTTGACAAGAAATACTACCTGCGAACAGTCACTGAAATGAAAAAAACAATTGTGAACATATCCAAGAGTATTTCAAAGAGTGATAACCAAAAGGCTGAGAGACTTCTATAGAAATATGGACTAAAAGGGCAAAAAGTATATATATTTAAATACAGTTAGAAATGAAATTTGCTCTGAACATTTCTATTTGCAAATCTTATTTCCATTTAATTAATTTATCTAGAATGTTTTGTAGGAACTACCCTTTATGAATGTTTACTCTGCAATTATACCTGATATACTTCATCCAATTAAAAAAGGTGTCTGAGAATATTTTGTCAATTTAACTTTAGAAATTATTAGATAAAGTTATAGTTTATACATAGTAAATCAATTAATACTTGAACTAGATCTTCACATCTATCTTGTTCCAAGGTATTCTAAACTTAAAAAATTTAGTAGGGGAATTTCTCATTTATCTCAGATAATGGTAGCTGAATACCAACAATTAATAAGAATATATTTATTATTATTCTAGAAATTGATTAAGAAGTTCACAAATATATTATTAATATTTTATCTATTTTATAGATTTTTATCCTATACATGAGAGGCCCTTTACCATTGTCTGAGGTTACTGAATATCTTGCATGTTTTGTTAAATAGTATTTCTATACCTCTGTACTGATTTAGACTGAAAAAACACTTGTGGATCAAGATGCACTATTATCTCAGTTTAATAACTTGAAAGAACTGTTCATGGAGGTATCGCCAAGTTCTCTAAACTTCCTAAAGTTATATTCACTTCAGTATATTTTGAAGTCGATCAGAAGATTTAGTACACTGGATAATTCTGATATAGAAATAACTAAACACTAACATTATATTGAAGTCAAAATACCATATTAGTAAACAAGTAAGTGAGACCCTCTCCCTCAAGTGGTTAAGTTTGTAGAATGTAGAATAGTGCTTAAAGACAAGCTTAACCAAATATCAACTGATAATAATAAGTCTATAGATATCAGGCCTCTGATCACTAAAAATTACCAATATCTAAATAGTGCAATTTCTAAAATTCACATCAATGAGACCTCAAAAATATTCAATATAGATGATCTTGAACTCACTATTCAAACTTTTTTTTACAATCTTAGGTTTATTGGAGAAGAATATCATTATTGTGATGACTGATCCTCAACTTGCCTGATTTTTATGAAATTTGTACTATGCTTGATTTAGGAGTTATCGTAACATTCTGTACCCTTCCATTTTTAGTTCTTGATAACTTTTTATTCTGCTTGACAACTTTTTATTCTGCAAAAAGCCACCACCAGAGTCATTACATATTCTTCACAATGATTGGATTGTATTTTCATAGCAAAGTCTTTATTAGTTGTTCTTTTAGTCTTTCAATTTGTATAAATACCCCCTCTATTTCTATCTAAATAAATCAGTTTACACAGAATCTTAGAATATCTCAATATCAGTCATAGTAAAGCCTGAAGAGCACAGCACGAAGCTGTAGTAAGGATATGCAAAGAGAGATATTGCATCTGACACTCTGAGCATTCTCAACGAATGAATGAATGAACAACCAGTTATTAGTACATTTGTTATATCTTGGTGCCAACTGGCCGAAGAGTTATTACAAGACTGACTCTTACATCCTCATTCAAGCAGGACCGAACTACCCTTTCAAGTAACAACAGCGCACCTATAGCAGAAGACAGCATTGTTCAAAACAGAACACTGAAGGACACCCCCGCTTTTTATATAAAGAAGATCACTGAACAGTTCTGGCTCTGAGGAAGAAGAATTCATTACACCTAACCCTTCGGACAGCGATTATAGCGAGACAAGAGAATCTATCACCTCTCTTACAGTACATGATGGGCTATCATCAGATGACAAATCAGCTATCGATTTTGGTGATGATCTACAAGCATTATTTTACAAATCATCTGACAACGAAACAGATGATGAACTAGAAAACAACACATATGAAATGACAAAAAGATCACTGACCTTCACTGGTTATGTACCAGCTGAATTAGTAATCAAGTTTATCAAAGATTTGCAGATTTACAACACAATCCGACAGTTTAACAACATTGCAAAAGTAAACATCCTAGAAGCAGTTTTACGAGGACCCACCAAGATCACATATGACGCTGCAACACTTGCTATAGCAGCAAATGGAGGATTTAATAGAGGAGCAAGAGGGGCAAATGCAGAAGTTGATACTGCAGTAACCTTTACCAACACTATCACATAGTTAAGAGAAACCTACCATACTGCCGATATACAGCAAAGCATGAAGGATCAGCTAGTATCAATGTACTAAAGAATAAACAAAAGTCCCCTCACCTTCCACACGAAAATACAACATGCAGTAGACCTTGTGGGATATCTAGCAGCTAACCAGAACCTCATCATAGAGCAGTCTTTCATGAATGGACTTCTCTGAGAAATCACTCTCCAAGTATGCTCTAGCCTAGTTAGACTGAATCATGCACAAAAGGTGGATTATGCACAGAGATATTGGGCTGTATAAAACTCAGGTCAAGATATAATGCAACAGATTTTACCAAGCAACCTTCAAGAAACCCATATAGTACCAGCAGTTGCACCTACTATCGCATCAGCAACAGTCAACTAGGGAGCAGCTTCACAAAAGGACCCAGCCATGGACAATCTCATTGAACAAATGAGCAAGATAACTGCACATATATTGGACCTTAAAAGACAAATCAATACACAATGACCAGTCTAACAATTTATGGCAAACCCAACCCCTGCAACAAGATCAAATGCATATCTGATTGGCAATTCAAGATGCTTCAGATATAACCAAGACGGGCATATATCAAGAGACTGCACTTAACCAGACATGAGAGTATGCAGAAGATGTGGAGAAAAAGGATATTACACTTCAAGATACATGATGGAAACAAGTAGAATTACTTAACTAAGAACTCAAGGATGGATTTAGATAAATGTCATTACCTTCAAAGAAGAGGATTTTGATAGCGAAGACGAGTATAGCCAAGTAGAAGCATTTTTAGCTATGCAAGAGAAATGAAAACCCAGATGTCTCAAAAAGACAGAATCTCCCTATATAATGAAAACTCTATGGGTAGTATAATGAGCACAAGAATGTGAATTTGATAGTGATGAACAAGATGAACTCTTTGAAGAAGAGGTAAACCAAATTATTTGAGAAGATATGCCAATGTCTGAAGCACCCATGAGTGAAGGAAACAAAGAATACAAATTATGAAAATCTAAGAAATATGGCTTGGACATATGGAAAGAAATGGAGGACATGACCATCCTGGTCAAAATAGGATAACTCACTAAATTTCCAACCTTCTGACAGCAAATCTGAAAAGGGATAAGTGATGCACAACCCGGGTATAAAGTAGTGGAGATCAATGCAGCACAACAATTAGAGGACAATGAACCACAAAACTCATCGATATATTCACAATATCAGATTGAGGAAATTATGATGCCATGCATTATTGATACAGGCGCTGGAGGGTGCATTATTAGCAAAACAATGCTTGACCGACTTGAATAGCAGATTGAAGAAGCCACAACCATGACAATTATAGTAGCAGATGGATATATTGCAACACCACTCAGCAAAGTATACGAACTACCTATTCGCTTCGGTAAACTTATCATCCTAGTATCAGCAATGATGGTTGACACCACGTCCTATGATCTCATCATCGGGAATAACTGGTTAAAGAAAGTATAAGCAGTAATCAACCTTGGCACATATAAAATGCGAATTACCTAGAAAGGTTAACATTATAAAATACCTGTCAACTTAAAAAGAGGAGTCTGCCCACAAATGATAGAAAGTGATGATGAGGATGAACAAAAAGAATTCTTCATGATGCAGATCATACAAACTAACTAGAAGGCTAAACCCTTGGAATGAAAAAGTGAACAAGCTGCTGGATTTGATCTCTCTACTGTCAAGGACATCGAATTACAACCAGGAGAATTATGCATAGTCGGAATGGGAATTGCCACGAAAATACCTCAAGGACATTATAGCCAAATCAAACCAAGGAGTTCCCTAGCAGTTACTGGGATTACAATCAACACAGGAGTCATCGATGCAGATTACATAGGTGAGATCAAAATCGTAGTCATCAACTGACATCGATTTAATATAGCTAAACTTTACAGAGGAGATCGAATTGTACAGCTAATAATCATACCTATTTGGACTAGCAAGGCAGTAGAAGTAACTAGCCTTGAAGAAACAACTAGAGAAGATAAAGGATTCGGATCTACCAAAATAAACATCACAAAAATCATAATGAAACTCAAGTATGCACCCAAAACAGCAAATAAGAAGGCATATACCTTTAGAGAACAGCTCGACAAAGAAGAAAAGAAGGAGTTACAAGAACTCATCAATGAGTACTCTGACATATTTGCGACAACTTTTAAGGAGATCAACCTGAAGCTGCCAAAGCACTTTCATCACATTAACGTTCAAGGACATCCACCAATCAAATATACACTATACCAAACACCACCTGCATATATCAAATGGCAACAAAAAGAAATTAATAATATGGTCAAAGGGGGAATGGCCGCTGAAACAGATAGCCCATAGGGATTCCTGAATGTTATCATACCCAAGAAAGGATTAGAAGCTGGAACCTTTGCTCTAAGAATGTATACTGATTTTAGGAAGCTAAACAATATCACCAAAGGAGATACCTTCCCAATACCAAGAATTGACGACACCTTCTCAAAGATACCAATCCATACAAGCCTTTACACAACTCTTGACATGACTAGTAGATATTATCAGATGGGACTTGATGAAGAATCACAGGAAATCGCTTTTTTTGTAACTCTGCAAGGCTATTGAAAATATTTACGAATGCTGTTTGGACTCAAGAATGCCCTAGCAAGCTTTCAGAAAATGATGACTAAGATATTTGGAGATCTTATTGGAAAAACATACTGGTATACATTGATAATATTACAATATTTATAGTAACATTCCCAGACCACATCAAGGTACTACATGAAGTATTCAACTGAATGAGAACTGAAGGTCTTTATTTAAAACCAAAGAAGTGTATATTCACTGCAGAAAAAGTTATGATGCTTAGGCACATCATCAATAAAGAAGGAATCTGAACCAATTCAGCTAAAGTAGAAGCTATTACCAAATTCAAATGACCTACAAACTGAACAGAAATGCACGCCTTTCTGGGACTAGCCTTGTACTACCATTGATATATACGCAATTTTACAAGCCTAGTCGAACCCCTATATGCAACTCTTACAAAAAGCTACAATTGGGTAGAAATCAATGAAGAACAAAGCAAACTTGAACAAGAAGTACTCAATATATTGAAGAAGGCTTTGGTAACTGCACCTGTACTAGCAAAACCAAACTGGACACAGCTTTTTAAGCTTTATACTGATGCAAGTGCAATAGGAGTAGGAGCAATCCTTTTGCAAGATGACACCAAAGGCCTAGAATAAGTAATTTGTTACATAAGCAAAGGAACACACAGTGCTGAGAAGAATTACGAATCAACTAAATTGGAGTGTCTTGCAGTCATATGGGCAGTCAAGTGGTTTAGGTATTATCTTATCAGACAACACTTCGAAGTTATTATAGATCATTCAGCACTTAAATGGTTGTTCAACAGACCCGATCCAAGTGGAATGTATGCATGGTGAATCATGACACTTCAAGAATATGATTTTACAGTGAAGTTCAGAAAAGGAAAGACAAATCAAAACACCAATACACTCAGCAGAATGCTATTATTGGATGCCCAAAGCAGAGCACAGCAATGAACGTAATACTGTACTATAATCTGGTGATTTGATTGACGAGGAGAGAGATTAGAGAAGATATAGAGGATTGGATGAAGAATATTTTATTAACCACTGGCAGGCAGTATGAAATTCAGAACAATTTATTATACTATAAAAAGGAGGGATACATTATTCCAGTAATTCAGGAGAAGGACATATTAAACATTTTATTATTAGTATACAATCATCTGTTATCTAGACATGTAGGCCAGGACAATACTTTGTACCAACTTAGGAATTTAGCATGGTGGCCCAGAATACAAGATGACATAACCAACTTTGTGCGAAATTGTGATATATGCTAAAAACGAGCAAGAGCAAAAGACATACCCTGAGCTGCCTCTGCAACCATCAAGGCTGAGCCATTTTCATACATCGGGATAGACGTCATGAGACCCATGCCAATAATGTTAATAGGAAAAAGATATATTATTTTAGCAATAGATTTCTTTACAAAATATTCGGAGGCGATAGCAGTTGAAGATGTGAACATACAGATGGTAGCTAAGTTCCTATATACTGATATTATTTGCTGACATGGAGTATCAAAGGAAATAACCAGCGACCAAGATATGAAGTTTCTAAATGAATTAATCAGGGAACTTGAGCAAACTTACCATATCAAGCATATCCGAATGATGTCATATCACCCACAGGGAAATGGTTAAACCGAATGCACCAACTAGATAGTCAAGAATATTTTGGTAAAGATTATCGATCAAGAAGCAACGTGGGACCATTACCTTGATAGCACTCTTTTTGCAGTTCGAACCATTTGTCAGGTATCAACAAAGTTCAGCCACTTCAAGCTTATATATGGGAGGCTGCTAAACCAAGAATTCCACCACCCCAAAAAGGATAATGGAATGTATGATAATCATTTATAGGCTTACATCACATGGGATATCAGCAGATTACAATTGATCTGAAAGAAGGCATCTGTATTCATCAACAAGGTGCAGGAGAGATAATGAATGAACCAAAATAGAAAGGCAAATGCAACCCCCTTACATATCGGAGATTAAGTCCTCATATATCAAAATATTGTAGAATCATTATAGTCGGCTAAATTACAACTGAAGTGAGAAGGACCATACTACGTACAAACTATAAAAGAAAGTACAATTTGGCTTAGGAGACTCAACAGTTCTATTCTCCCCACCCTAATCCACCAAAGCAAGGTCAAAATTTATCATGCCCAACAAATGCAGTCCAAAGAAGGACGTGGAAAAAGTGGTGAAGGAAGCACTGATGAAAGGATCCAAGACCATTGACTGGATACCCCTCGACCAAGAGGAAGACCCCGAAAGGCTCTTTCTATTTAGCCAGCAGTACCATGAGTAGTTGTGCTGTCAAAATCACGCAACTGATACTATAATCTAGTTCCATCAAGGACGAGCTTGAAGCCTGCATCGCAAAAATAGAAAACAAAAAACGGTACTATCTAAATTTATAAAAGATATGGTTGACAAGACCTATGCACTTTTTCTAGGCTACAAATGGCTTCTTTCAAGATTTTATAGAAGAACCATTAACATTTCTAAATTGACCCTTACTGAAATTGCTCAAATCCATCAAGCTATAGAGGAAGAAATTGCTCTTTTGCCTTTTAGTCTCAAGGATGAGACATTCCCAGTTGAGCTTCCAGATGTGATGACTAACCCCCAACTTATTTGATTTTCACGAAATTTATACTATACTTGATTTAGGAGTTACCGTAACATTCTGTACCCTTCTATTTTTAGTTCTTGATAACTTTTTATTCTGCTTAACAACTTTTTATTCTGCAAAAAGCCACCACTAGAGTCATTACATATTCTTCGCAATGATTGGATTGTATTTTCATAGTGAAGTCTTTATTAGTTGTTCTTTTAGTCTTTCAATTTATATAAATACCCCCTCTATTTCTATCTAAATAAAGCAGTTTGCACAGAGTCTTAGAATATCTCAATATTAGTCATAGTAAAGCCTGAAGAGCACAGCATGAAGCTGTAGTAAGGATATGCAAAGGGAGATATCATATCTAACACTCTGAGCATTCTCAATAAACGAATGAATGAACAACCAGTTATTAGTACATTTGTCATATTATTATGTAAATAGGAAAAACATTCCAAAACTTTCAAATTCACTGATAAGTCTAATAGTACATAAGTCTGTTAGTCTATTTATTCAATCCACAAACTGTAAATATTAGAAATAAATATAATTTTTTTATTCTAAATAGATTATAGTATATACTTCCCTATCCATTAGAGTTTACAATCTATATTACCAAACAGAGTAATCACTAGGTACATTTTATCAAATAATTCACTGCAATTGATAGTTCTATGAAACTCTGTAATATGATTGGATTGTTTTATATAATCTCATAGATAAAAATTTTAAAAAGCAGCAAGATATAGACAAATATCTCTTTGCTCAAGTTTAAATACTATTCAAGATCAAGTATGAAAAAAACATTTACTATCTTATATACTTAAAGTAGTATAATATTACTGATGTTCCTATATATTCTAAAGCACTTGGTAGAAAAACTAATACAGTTGCCTAAGATCATGAAACAAGTATGACCATAGCTATGTAATTTAGGAAGTTTAATATTATGTTGGTGGATGCTATTATAAGAGCAGTTCATATGTAA
The DNA here is from genome assembly GCA_003990785.1 of Endogone sp. FLAS-F59071. Taxonomy (NCBI): domain Eukaryota; kingdom Fungi; phylum Mucoromycota; class Endogonomycetes; order Endogonales; family Endogonaceae; genus Endogone; species Endogone sp. FLAS-F59071. The sequence continues at coordinate 6,551 of RBNK01000235.1, read as the reverse complement.
CCTTTGTTTTAGGAACAAGATTCAGTATGAAATCTGTTGACAGCTAACTTAGATATATATTCTTTTAATTTATACTTAGTTAACAAGTATATAGATCATGTTTCTTGGGAAGAACTCTTTTAAATAAATCAGTAAAACTTTAACTAGTTTACGAACTATTTTACTAAGAGCTATGAACAGAATACCTCAGAATAACAAAATAAAATATATGTGAACTAAATATGTCCTAGGCACAAATCTATTAATAAATATGAACTGATAATATATGAACTAAGGCTTTATATAAATAATATACTATTGGGTAAACATATATCACAGTCATACTAATATGAACAAAGGCAAACTGGTGCAAATATAAATTAGTTATTATGAATATGAACTGTTTAGAAATATTTTCCTAATATCTGCATCTTCAACTGCTATTGCCTCTAGATATTTTGTAAAGAAATCAACTGCTAAAATGATATATCTTTTTTCTATTAATGTTACTAGTATGGGTTCTATAATATCTATTCTAATATATGAAAATAGCTTAGTTTTGATAATTGCAGAAGTGGCTTAGGGCATGTCTTTTACTCTTACTTGTTTTTGATATATATTGCAGTTTTATATAAAGTTAGTTATATTATCTTATATTCTAAACTACTATGCCAAATTTCTAAGTCGATACAAAGTATTGTCCTAGCCTATATATTCAGATAATAGATGATTATATGCTAATGTTAAAATATTTGCTATGTCTTTCTCTCAAATTACTAGAATAAGATACTTCTTCTTTTTATAATATAATAAATTGTTTTGAATTTTATACTATTTCCTTGCAGTTAATAGAATGTTTTTTATCCAATTCCCTATATCTTCTTTAATTTCTCTCCTCATCAACTAAATCACCAAATCATAGTATAGTATTGCATTCATTGTTATACCCTACCTTGGGCATCTAATAATAGCATTCTACTGAGTATATCAGCATTTTAATTTGTCTTTCCTTTTCTGAATTTCATTATGAAGTTATATTCTTGAAGCATTATAATCTAATATATATATATTCCACTTGGATTGGATTTGTTGAACAGCTATTTAAGTACTAAATAGTCTATAATAACTTCGAAATATTGTCCAATAAGGTAATATCTAAACCACTTAACTGCCCGTACAACTGCAAGATACTTCAATTTGGTTGATTTATAATTCTTCTTGACACTATAGGTTCCTTAGCTTGTATAACAAATTACTCATTCTAGGCCTTTAGTATTATCTTGCAAAAGAATTGTACCTACTCCAATTATACTTATATTTATATATAACTTGAAAAGCTTTATCCAGTTTAGTTTTGCTAGTATAGGTGTAGTTACTAGAGTTTTTATCAATACATTGAGTATCTCCTGCTTGAGTTTACTTTGTTTTTTATTAATTTCTATCTAGTTGTAGCTTTTTGTCAAGGTTATATATAGAGGTTTGGCTAAACTTATGAAATTTTATATATATTAGCAGTAGTATAAGGCTAGTCTTAAAAAGATATGTATCTCTATTCAGTTTGTAGATCATTTGAATTGGTGACAGCTTTCACTTTGGCTGGATCAGTTCAAATTTCTTCTTTGTTAATAATATGTTCAAGTATTGTAACTTTTTTGGCAGCAAATATATACTTCTTCTGTTTCAAATAAAGACCTTCAGTCCTCATTCAGTTGAACACTTCACATAGTGCTTTGATGTAATTATTAGAAAAATGGTTAATTAATCCATAAACTATTTTACTAAGAGCTGCAAACTATTTTATTAAGAGCTACAAACAAAATAGCTATAAATATAGATACTAGTTATAGACTATAAACTATTATTGATAAATAGTCATAAATTACTCTAGAACTCTGCTAGAATAATATCATGAACTATGAACTGGCTAGAACAGCCTGCGAACAGCCTATAAATAGCCTATGAGCATGGATGCTAATCATAGACTATGAACTGAAAATAGTTTCCTAATAATCTGAAAATGTTACTTATAAATCAGTAGTGTTTTTCTAACAAGATCTTCAAAAATCTTAGTCATTATCTTCTGAAAACTTGCTGAGGCATTCTTGAGTCTAAACAGTATTTGTAAATATTTTCAAAGGCCTTGTGATATTACAAACAATGTAATTTCTTATAATTCTTCATTAAGTCCTATCTGATAATATCTGCTAGTCATATCAAGAGTAGTGTAGAGGCTTGCATGGACCAGTACTTTTAAAAAGATATTATTGATTCTTAGTATTGGAAAGGTATCTTCTTTAATAATGTTATTAAGCTTTCTAAATTGATATATATTTTTAGAGTAAAGATTCTAGTTTCTAATCCTTTTTTTAGTATAATAATATTCAGAAATCTCCATAGGCTGTTTATTTTAACTACCATTCCTCCTTTGACTATATTATCAATTTCTTCTTATTGTTATTTGATATAAGTAAGTGGTGTTCAATATAGTATACATTTGATTGGTGAGTACCCTTGGATGTTAATATGATGAAAGTGCTTCAGTAGCTTCATATTGATTTCTTTGAAGGTTGTTGTGAAGATGTTATAGTATTCATTGATGAGTGATTTTAGTTCTTTTTTTTCTTCTTTATCAAGTTGTTCTCTGAATATATATGCCTTCTTGTTTGCCATCTTAAGTGTGTACTTGAGATCCATTATGATTTTCATAATATTAGCCCTAGTTGATCTGAATTCTCTATCTCCTCTAATAGTTTCTTTAAGGCTAGTTACTTCTACTACTTTGTCAGTCTAGATAAGTATAATTATTAACTACACAACTCGGTCTCCTCTATAAAGTTTAGCTACATTAAATCAATATTAGTTAATAATTACTATCTTGATTTCACCTATATAATCTGTATCAATAACCCTTATATTGATTGTGATTCCAGTGATTGTAAAAGAGTTTCTTGATTTGATCTAACTATAGTATCCTTGGAGTATTCTTGTGGCAATTCCTATTTCAACTATGCATGATTCCCCAGATTATAGTTTGATATCCTTAATAGTAGAGAGATCAAATCTAGCAGCTTGTTTGCTTTTTTGTTCTAATAGCTTAGCTTTCTAGTTGATCTATATGATTTGCATTATGAAGAATTCCTTCTGTTTATCTTTATTATCACTTTCTATTATCTGTGGGCAAACTTCTCTTTCTAAGTTAACAGGTATTTCATAGTGATATCCTTTCTAAGTAATTTATATCTTATATATATCAAGATTGATTACTGCTCATACCTTTTTCAACTAGTTATTTCCAATGACAAGGTTATAGAATATTGTATCAACTACTATTGCTGATACTGGAATGATAAGTTTACTAAAGCAGATAGATAATTCATATACTTTGCTAAGTGATGTTGCAACATATCCATCTACTACTACAATTGTTATAGTTGTAGCTTCTTCAATCTGCCATCCAAGTCAGTTGAGTATCATTTTACTGATAATACATCCTCTAGCATCAGTGTTAATAATGCATAGCATTATAATTTCTTCAATCTGATATTATAAGTATGCTGAGGAATTCTGTGGTTTATCATCCTCTGATTGTTGTACTGCATTGATTGCTACTACTTTGTATCCAGGTTGTGCATCACTTATCCCTTTTTAGATTTACTGTCAAAATGTTAGAAATTTAATAAGTTATCCTATTTTAACTGAAATCATTATATTCTCCATTTTCTTCTATACATTTAGTCTATATTTCTTAGATTTTTATAACTTGCATTCCTTGTTCCTTTCACTTACAGATGTCTTGAACATCAGTGTATCTTCTCAGATGATGCAGTTGACTTTTTCTTTAAGGAGCTTATCTTGTTTGTTACTATCAAATTCATATTTTTATACTTGTTATGCTACTTATAGAGTTTTTATTATATAAGGAGATTCTACTTTCTTGGAATATCTAGGTTTTTATTTTTCTTATATTACTAGAAATATCTCTATCTAACTGTATTTATTTTCACTATTAAAGCTTTTTTCTTCAAAGGTAATAATGTTTATCTGAGTTTATCCTTGAGTTTCTAGTTGGGTAATCCTACTTGTTTCTATCATACATCTTGAAGTATGGTGCCCTTTTTCTCTATATCTCCTATATATTCTCATATCTGGTTGAGTGCAGTCTCTGAATATGTGCCCATCTTGATTATACCTAAAGTATCTTAGATTTCTGATTGAGTATATATTTAATCCAGTTACAGGAGTTAGATTTACTATAAATTATTAAACTAGTCACTGTATATTGATTTGCCTTTTAAGGTCTAAGATGTATACAGTTATCTTATTTATTTGTTCAATGAGATCATCTATAGCTAGGTTCTTTTATAAGGCTGCTCCTAGTTCACTGTAGCTGGCACAATAATAGGTATAACTGCTGATACTATATGGGGTTCTTGGAGGTTGTTTGATAATATTTGCTACATTATATTCTGACTTGGGTTTTGTGTAGTCCAATATCTCTATATATAATCAACCTTTTATATATAATATAGTCTAACTGGGCTAGAGCATACTTAGATAGTAATTTTTCAGTAAAGTCCATTCATAAAATACTGTTTAATAATGAGGTCTTAGTTGACTATTAGGTATCTTACAAGGTCTATTGTATATTGGATTTTTATATAGAAAGTAAGTAAGCTTTTATTTATCTCTTAATATATTGACACTAGCTGATCCTTTATATTTTGCTATATATTAGCTATATGGTAGATAGCTCTCAACTATATGATAGCATTGGTGAAGGTAACTATATCATTAGCTTCTTTATTTGCTTCTCTTACTCTTATATCAAATTCTTTATTTACTATTGTGGTAATTATTATAACATCATATATAATCTTAAAGGATCTTTATAAAACTACTTCTAGAATGTTTACTTTTGTAATATTGGTGAACTGTTAAATTATATTATAAATCTGCAAATCTTCAATGAACTTGATTACTAATTCAGCTAGTATATAACTAGTAAAGGTTGGTAGTCTTTCTGTCATTTCATATATGTTAATTTCTAGTTTATTTCTGATTCGTCATCAGATGTTTCATAAAATAATATTTATAGGTTATTATCAAAATCAATAGCTGATTCCTCATCTGATGATAATCTATCATATACTATAAGGAAGATAATAGATTCTCTTGTTTCACTATAGTTGCTGTCAGAAGAGTTAAGTATAATAAATTTTTCTTCTTTAGAGCTGAAGCTGTTTGGTAATCTTCTTTATATAAAAAGCAGGGGTATTCTTCAGTGATCTATCTTGAATAATGCTGTCTTCCACTATAGGTATGCTATCATTACTTGAAGAGGTAGTTCAGTCTTGCTTAAATAAGGATATAAGAATTAATCTTTTGATAACTCTTCTGCCAGTTAGCATCAAGATGTAATAAATATATAAATAATCAGTTATTCTATATTTAAATATACTAAGTGAGAATACTCAAAATTATAGATATGATATCTTTGTTTACATATCCTTACTACTAGCTATATACTGTACTTATTTAGACTTTATTATGATTAATATTGAGATATTCTAAGACTCTATACAAACTGATTTATTTGAATAGAAATAGAGAGAGTATTTATACAATTTAAAAGAACTAAAAGAACAATTAAAAAAAGACTTCACTATAAGTATGACTCAATAACTGCAAATAATATCCTATTGATAAAAATAAGATTGGTTACTAAAAACTATATTTATTGCTAGTGGTAAGATTGCTCACTAAAAATGAAGTTTATTGATAAAAATGATACTAACTAAAAATGAAAGAGAATAGAAAATCATAGTAATTCTATATTAAGCATAGTACTAAATTCGTAGAAATTAGGTAAGTTAGGAGTTAGCTATTACAATACTGTTTTTAATAAATACTTATAAACTACTCTAGAACTACCTATAAACTACTTATAAACTATTTATAAACTACTCAGAACTGTATTACATCAGAAAAATGGTTAATTAATCTACAAACTATTTTACTAAGAGCTGTGAATTATTTTACTAAGAGCTACAAATAAAATAGCTATAGATATAGATGCTAGTTATAAACTATAAACTATTATTAGCAAACAGCTATGAACTACTTTAGAACTCTGCTAGAATAATATTATGAATCATAAACACCTCTAAAACAATATTATGAACTACAAACTAGCTAGAACAGCTTATGAATAGTCTGAGAACAACCTATAAGCATAGATGCTAGTTATAGACTACAAACTGAAAATAGTTTTCTGATATAGAATAGCAGAGCAAAAGAATGAACTACTTTGGAATAGACTATAAGTATAAATACTAGTTAAAAACTATAAACTAAAATATTTTCTTGATATAGTTAAGTATAAAAAGTTCTAAAGTTATATTTAAGTAGATATTAAGTTACTATTAAGTAACTTAGTAAAAAATTAAGTTAATAATAAGTTTACTAAGTAGAAAACTTATATTTACTAATATACCTTAAGTTAACTAATAAGTAAGCTAATGGTTTAACTTTAGTAAAGTAATATAATTAAGTTGAGCTTATAAATAATACTA
>RBNK01000234.1:0-32298 GCA_003990785.1 Endogone sp. FLAS-F59071 | reverse complement strand
ACTTTCTTATTTATTAAACTTTCTTATTCTGCAAAATATTTTCTACAATATTTTTTTATCTACCAACTTTACTAAACTAGCCAAACTTTCAGCAATAATCTCAGATATAAAAAAACATTATTTTTCCTATTGTCTTATAAAAAAAAAAAAAAAAAAAAAAAAAAAAAGGAAAGGAAAGGAAAGGAAAGGAAAGGGGAGGAGGAGGGAGAGATGGTGCTACTTATCAGCTGAAGGCGAATTGAACTCACATCTATCAGAAGCCCAGCTATCATTTCTCCCAATCACAAACACACACACCCGCAACATCAATGCTCAAATATCCGGCTCAAAAATAAGTAAAATCACCTACGCTTCTTTTCCCTTTCCACCAAGACCCTCAGCCCCATCCCCTCCCATCTTGGATCCCTGCATCCAACGTCCGCACACTTCTCCTCCTTGAATACCATGGACCCTCTGGGCATGTCCTCCGGCTCCTTGGGCGGCGCGCCCCAGAACTCGTGCGCACGTGGCCCCCAAATCCCCCAGAGCGCATACTGATCCGTGGCATTGCGGACCTGGACCTTGGAGCGGAGTAGGTAACGACGGAGATGTGTGTGCAGCTCTGGGAGCGAGGGCAGGGCACAGTCGAGGAGGAAGACGGGGTGGGGAAAGTTGAGGCCACGGTTCAGGGGATAAATGAAGACGTCATGGAGAAGGCGGCCCTGGAGGTTTCATGAGGCGGGACGATACAGAAAATTTAGATCATTGTGCCGTGAGCCTGATTTCACCAAAAAAAAAAAAAAAAAAAAAAAAATTCCTCTCAATCCGCCCAACCAACCTGCGGTGTCAAAAAACCAGCATAAAACCCATCTCCTCCGTTCTCCAGCTTAGGCATGTGGTTCGTAATCAGCCCCTGCAGGAACTTGACGGTATCTGGCCCCTCAAGCTCTAGGATTCCGCGATTAGGAATGGACGCGAAATGGTCGCCCGCATGCAGTGGGTCTCTATCGACGGCGGCGGTAGTAAAGTAGCGGTGCGAGCGGAACGGGGAAGCGGAGCGCGTAAAAAAGGAGGTAATAAGAACGTGTCGTCGGGTGAGAAGGAAAGGATTCCAGTTGTTCATGGTTTGGAGTTGGAGGTTTTCAAGTCACAGAATGCGATAGTAATTGCAATCACATGATGTCATGTAATCCCATTTTAGTTTATTATATTAATTACAATAATCTCGTAATGTGTACTATACTCCAAGAATTGTTCAATCTCGTTGCACTTATAGATGTAGTAATAAACCCAGCGCCACCTAACCCACCAAATGCCTCCGTCTCCTTTCACCGCGGCTTGAAAATCAGTACGATGAACAGCCCAAATATGAGCACGATAAGCAATAGAATGCATTGTCGACTGCGTGATTTTTTCTGGTATGTCTCCGCCTGCGTGGAAAGCACCAAGAAACAAAGTAAGTGAGATTATTTCATATACCAAGAAGGAACGAGACATCAATTATCACCCCAACCCTCGAAGTTTCTAGACATCGAAAGCTACCACGCCTTCCTCCCAATTCCCCTCTCAATAATCACCTGATCCAACTCCTTCACCGCCACCTTCATGCTGACCCTTGTCGACTCAATGTTGTAGTCAATCCTGTCCAGTAGCGTCCCTTGGTCAATCACGAGCTCCTGCAACTCCCGAAAGATCTCTGCAAGCGCCGTAATTGATCGTGCGATCTCATTCACCTCGCGCTCGCGCTGCGAGACGGCAGCCTCATTCGACTCGAGCTGCGCCATTTGTGACTCGGTGAAGCCCTGTGTAATTCAGAAGGATCGTTGGCACTGGTGGATGGACAATCTCAGGAAAACGCGAGGATGTACCGCAAGCGGTTGGTGTACGCTTACCATATTGACGTCATCGTCGTCTACTAGAAGCTCTGAGGTGCCCGCTTCTAACCCTAGGATATCAGATTTGCGATTCTCCCTTCCTCGTAGCTCTATGATGTTAAATAAGTTCTCAATACCGTTTACTCGGATGCCATTACCAGTAGCTCATACCCCTTCACCTTTCCTCCAGCTAAACCCCTGTTCACGAGCATTCCAACTTTCACCTCCATACCCTTCACTTTGACACCCACTTTGTAGATACTGCGCCTGCTTCTTCCGGAAGCCCGATGATACCTCCTGCAGCTTCGTCGCCAGGCTCGTCTGTATGTTTTTGCTCATTAGTATTTCCTGCCTGGACGCCGTCGCGTTGCTGCGGTTCTCGTTGCTAACCCGCTGCACCTTGCGCTGAGCCTCGTGGAATTGCTGTAGGCGCATTATGTCATTGATGAATGTGGATGTTTGAGATCACACGACGAACCGTACGGAATGAAGAGGAAGAAGACCTACGCTCGTGATATCTTCTGTCAACCGCTCAATCGCCCGCTCGTCCGACGTCTGGTCGTCAAAACCGGGTAACAGGTGCTTGCGGTGCATCGCATCAAGTTTTGCGACTGAATAGGAGATAAAATAGAGGTTAAATTTAGCGAAAAGGGGCGGCCAAGTTCAAGGAAAGTGCCCTTTCATAACAAGAGGTTGCTGAAGATAACATAAAGAAAGGAAAGCAGAATGTGTGATGAACATACTATTCTCTTTTATTTTCTCTACATCATCGTCGAATTCTTCAACAATGTCTACCCTGCATGAAAAAGTGGCGGGACAGCGTAAGAGGGGTTTGTCCCATGACCTTAACCTCTGCAATCCAGACCAATGCACCGCTATACATTAGTTTTCTACCTCCATCTCCTCCCATTGCTTTTATCATGCCCACGCCTACCATTTCGGCGGTAGCACTGACAGTTCGATGTGATCGGAGCTCTCCATCAGGACAACGAGCTCTGTGTTCACAGATGCAGTGGCCAAAGTGGCAGCAGATCGCGAATGCGAGCGCGCAAACGAGTTTCGGTACTGTAAAAAAAGAAGAGTACGGCTCCGTGTCGCCATGTGTCGTTTTGTTGGAGGGTGAAGGGAGAAGGGTAAAGCTTGAGGGAGACAATGATTTCGAATCACGTGCAGAAATCCTCAACAAAAAACAAAAACGGGAATTTACATCAAGTGCTCTCTTTGTGACCCCGCCAACACGTTCGCCAAAGCATCCACTCGCCCAGCATGCACCTTCGCCGCTTTAACCGCACGTCCGCGCACAGGAAAGCCATGTTCCGTAACATCGTATCCTCGCTCATCCAGTACGAACGCATCGAGACCACCTTGCCCAAGGCAAAGGACCTGCGTCGGATTGCGGACAAAATGATCACGCTGGGCAAGCAAGGAGATATGAACGCGAAGAAGCAGGCGTTATCGTACTTGAAGGTGTGCACACTATCATACTTAGTCAGATTCAAACTGCAGTACCTGAGCTTGGTACTGTCCAAACGCGTTGAGCTCCCTTCTGCGCGCGACCTTACATGTTTCTTCTCCTCCCCCAGGACCCCAAAATCACGATCCCTAAGCTCTTTGGTCCCCTCTCTGCCCGCTTTGCAGACCGCCCTGGTGGCTACACGCGCGTCATTCCCCTCGGTCGCCGCTACGGCGACAATGCGCCCATGGCCGTGATCGAGTACGTGGATGGCCCACACGACCTGCAGTTCGAAGGCGTGGTGCGCCGGCTTGCTAAGGAGCAAATCGACGCGAAGGCCGAAGTGACGAATACGGTGGTGAAGGCAACCAAATCGGAGGTGGATGCGACGAAGGCGACCAAATGGGAGGCGGAGACGGAGACGGAAGCGCAGACGGAGACGGAGGCGGAGGTAGAAAGTGATACAAATAAACCCACAAGGCTCTTTAAAAACTTTTACTTGGAGAACGCTTTTCTGGGGAAGTACTCTTTCTTGGCGAACCAGTTCTTGGGGGCCCAAACACTAAACTCTAAACCCCTCGGTCGCCAATCCTCTTTGCAAAATGAAGCAACGAAGGCGACAAAATCGGAGGCGGAGGCGGTGAAAGAGGAGGCGGAGGCGAAGAAAAAGGAGGCGGAGACGGTGAAAGAGGAGGCCAAGCAAGGGGCGAAGGAGAGGGCAGGGGGTGACAAGAGGGTGACAGACGAGGTGGTCAGGGCACGGTGGGCAAAGAAGGTGGAGAAAGTAAAGAAGGCGCGGGGGCTGACCGACGAGGAGCTCAAGGCAGAAGTGGCGAAGGAGGTGAAGTGGCTGAAGGAGAAACAGGAGAAGATAACGGTAACCCGTGAAAAGGTGTTGCACCATAAAAATAGCAATAGAAATGAGAAAAGAGTATAGACAATATTTCATGAGTCAAGATTAGCGATAAAAAAAAGAAAAAAAGAAAAAAAGAAAAAAAAAAAAAGAAAAAAAGAAAAAAAGAAAAAAAAAAAAAGAGCCCAATTGCAGAGTCTTCTGGTACGACGGTACTGATTGTGGCATTTCGCATAGTCGAGAAAGATCATTTGAACAATTCTTGGGGACAAAAGAAATTTGGCGATGATAATTTTAGCGACAAACTATGATTGCATAAAAATTATATTGTTCAAGCGAGGAAAAAGTATTATCTAAATATTGTACACGTGAATGTCCATTCTACCAGTACTGAAATGTCTTTGAAGCCACCTCACCTATTCCTCCCACTCCCTCACGCATACCGCGTGAATGTCCCCCTTGTCAAATAGTTTCCACGCGATTTTTCATCTCCCTTTTTGTATATGCTCTTAATCGCGCTCGACACCTCTTTCTTCTTCTGCTTCTCAGCAAGCTCCTGCACGACAAGTCCGACCACCGTAGCGGTCGGGTTGGGGATGCGAGTTTCGCCTGGGAGAGCGATAGCGACCTTCTTTTGCGGAGGGTGGAGGTCAGTGTCGGCCTTCCGTTTCGTCGACGATGATGGTTCCGCCGACGCGGTGTCGCCGCCGGAGGCGAGAAGCTTATCGGCGACATTAGCCTCGGCCTTAGCTTCGGCCTTAGCTTCGGCCTTAGCTTCGGCTTTAGATTTCTTTTTCTCTTTCTGTGGAGGGGTTGTTGTGGTAGAATGACATGCATTTGCATTAGCCTTGAAATTATTTTATAATACAGATTTGGCAGCTTAGAACGGAAATAATGGAAAAGGAACGCACCTTCTCTGCTTTGACACGCGCCTTCTCATCCATAGCGGCCTTCATGCTCTCAATTTCCTCGGGTCTTGTAGGGTTGATGGTAATAATATTTTCTGCTTTATAAGGTTTACCGCACTACAATATTAATTATTGTAATTCTTGATTAGGTTTCGAAGACAGACTGTGATATGCTTTCAAAATTGCCCTGCAATAATTGCCATGTATCATCAACTTACGTTTGTACACTCCTCGGTAGGCACCTCCTTTAGCGCCTGCTCCGAGAACACACATCCACAAGTGTCGAGGTAGACGAAGCGTTGCTTCCCGTTCATCTCCTTCATCGACAACGGACATACAAACCTCGACATGAGCCCTTGGTCATAGTTCGCAATTGTGGGGCCATTCTCGACCTCTTTAAAGGTCGGATTAGGCGTCAGAGTCAGTGTGCGAACGTCCTTGATAGATTCGATATGTGAACAGATGCGGTCACCGTCGCCGTAGATCTTGGGATTAAGGAGGTACTCAATAATGGCATCACGGTTGTACAGCTTTCCGAGGGCGCAAGAAACTACAGGAGCCTCAAGCGGGCGCTGAGAGAATTAAACGGGTCAATTAGAGCGGAGCCAGGCCAGGAAGATCTCGTTTAGCGAGATTAAGATGTAAGATTAGAGGTCTTACCTTTGACAAGGCGCAAAAGAACCAACTAGCGATCTGCTGTACGTTCTGGTCTGGACGAACTTCTTTCTGCTTCTCCTTGACCAACTCGATGCGTTTAGGGATTGAGCCACCGTCATTTCCCATGTTGAAAGATGTGCGGGTTGAAACTGCAAAAGCGAGTGTTTGTATATGACGTGTGCAATTAATTAATGACGTCATATGTGATTTATTTATACAATTATCCGTTTTAATGACTTCTAAGTTACTAAATTAACAATATGATTTCTGATACTTAAGTGTAAGTAGTAGTAGTAGTGAAAAAAGCATGAGCGTAACTATTCTCCTCTCTAATAATAAAAGGGGGGGACAATTTAAGGTATCAAAAAAGTTGAGAATACAAAAATTGGAAAATATTAATACTGATGTAGATGGTAAGTAAAAAGTTGTATTTGATGATACATTTTTCCAACAAATTAAATTTCCCTTAGGCAAAGGTGGATTAGAGTGTCATAACCAACAGAATTATCAAGATGTATATTTATTATTTTCTACTAGTTTATAGTTATAATATATAACTTAAGATCTAAAGATAAAATAGAATAGAAGAATAAATAGAGAAAAAAAACCTCTATAATTATAATATTCTAAATGATAAGCCTATATCTGATATAGAATCCAGAGAGTAATAGACTTTATTATATACTTTATCTTTATTATATACTTTATTGGTATTACTATATATTGTAATGATTGACACATAACTTACTTAATTTGTAAGAACTTGCTACCTATTTTGAGAGTTATCATAACCTTCTATATCTTTTCATTTTTAGTCATTTATAATAGTTATTTCTGCCTGATGACTTTTATTTCTGCAATACAACATTTTTATCTACAAAATGTCACCATCAGAGCTATTATATATTTTGTAATAATTAGATTATATTTTTATAGTAAAGTTTTTTTTATTTGTTTCTTAGTCTTTCAATTATATAAATACCCTCTCTATTTCTATCTAAATAAATCAGTTTGTACAGAGTCTTGGAATATCTCAATATTAGTCATAGTAAAGCCTAAATAGTATAGTATATAGCTAGCAGTATATCAGAAAACTATTTTCAGTTTATAGTCTATAACTAGCATCTATACTTATAGACTGTTCACAGGCTATTTACAGGCTGTTTGCAGGCTGTTCTAGCCAGTTTGTAGTTCATGATATTGTTCTAGAGGTGTTCAAGGTTCACAATATTATTCTAGTAGAGTTTTAGAATAGTTTGCAGCTATTCACTAATAATAGTTCATAGTCTATGACTAGCATCTATATCTATAGCTATTTTATTCATAGCTCTTAGTAAAATAGTTTGCAGCTCTTAGTAAAATAGTTTGTAGATTAATTAACCATTTTTCTAATATAAAGATATGCAAACAGAGATATTATATCTATAATTTTGAGTATTCTCAATAAATAAACAATTATTAGTATATTTGTTACATTTTGATGTCAACTAGTAGGAGAGTTATTAAAAGACTAACTCTTACATCCTTATTCAAGCAGGACTAAACTATTTCCTTCAAGTAATAATAATGCACTCATAGTAGAAGATAGTATTATTCAAGATAGATCACTGATAGACACCCTTACTTTTCATATAAAGAAGATTACTAAACAGATTCAGCTTTAAGGAAGAAGAATTTATTATACCTAACCTATCTGATGATGACTATAGCAAGATAAGAGAATCTATTGCCTCCCTTACAGTATATGATAGGTTATTATTAGACAAAGAATCAGCTATCAATTTTGGTAACAAACTATAAGTATTATTTTATAAAACATCTGACAAGAAATCAAATAACAAACTAGAAATCAATATATATAAAATAATAGAAAGACTATCAATCTTTACTGATTATATATCAGCAGAATCAGTAATCAAGTTCATTAAAGACTTATAGATTTACAATGCAATCTGGCAGTTCATCAATATTGCAAAAAGTAAATATTCTAGAAGTAGTCTTATAAGGACCCACTAAAATTATATATAATGCTATAGTAATTGCCATAGTAGTAAATAAAGGATTTAATTTAGGAGTAGAAGGAGTAAACATAGAAGCTAATATTAGAGTAATATATATAAATACTATCATATAGTTGAGAGCTACTTACTATATAGCTAATATATAGTAAAATATAAAGGATCAGCTAGCATTAATATATTAAAGAATAAATGAAAGTTTTCTTATCTTTTATATGAAAATCCGATATGCAGTAGATCTTGCAGAATACTTACTAGCCAACTATGTAGGATCTTATCATTGAGCAATCATTTATAAATAAACTTCACTATGAAATAGCTATCTAAGTATACTCTAGCCTAGTTGGATTGAATCATATACAGAAGATTGACTATATATAGAGATATTGGGTTATATAAAATCCAAGTTAAGATATAATAAAGTAGATATTACTAAATAATCTTTAAGAACCTTTAATAGTATCAGTAGTTACACCTACTATTATATCAACTACAGTTAACTAGGAAGCAGCCCTATGAAAGAACTTAGCTATAGATGACCTTATCAAACAAATAAGCAAGATAACTACATATATCTTAAATCTTAAAAGGCAAATTGATATATAGCAACTAGTCTAGCAATTTATAGCAAATCTAACCCCTGTAACTGGATCAAATATATATCCAATCAAGAATCTGAGGTGCTTCAGATGTAACCAAGATGGGCATATATCTAGAAACTATACTTAGCCAGATATAAGAGTATATAGAAGATATAGAGAAAAAGAGTACTATGCTTCAAGATGTATAACCAAAACAAGTAAGATTATCTAACCTAGAACTTAAGAACAAATCTAGATAAATATTATTACCTTTGAAGAAGAAGATTTTGATAGCAAAGATAAGTATAGCCAGATAAAAGTATTCCCAGCCACTTAGGAGAGATAAAAACCTAGATGTCTTAAGAAAGTAGGCTCTTCTTATATGATGAAAACTCTATAAATAGTATAAAGAGTACAAGAATATAAATTTAATAGTAATGAACAAGGTGAGCTCTTCAAAAAAGAAGTCAACCATATTATCTAAGAAGATATATTGATATCCAAAACACTTATGAATAAAGAAAACAACAAGTGCAAGTTATAAAAATCTAAGAAATATAGTCTTAATGTCTAGAAAGAAATAAAAAATATAATAATTTTAGTTAAAATAGAATAACTTGCTGAATTTCTGACATTCTAATAGTAAATCTAAAAAGAGATAAGTAACACACAACCTAGATACAAAGTAGTAAAGATCAATGTGGCATAGTAATCAAAGGATAACAAACTACAGAACTTTTCAATATATTCATAGTGTCAGATTGAAGAAATTATGATACTATATATTATTGACATAGATGCTGGAGAATGTATTATTAGTAAAATGATGCTCAACCAACTTGGATAGCAAATTGAAGAAGCAATAACTATGATGATTATAGTAGTAGATAGATATATTACAATACTACTTAGTAAAGTATATAAATTACCTATCTAATTTAGCAAGCTTATTATCCTAGTATCAGCAATGGTAGTTGATACAATGTCTTACAACCTTGTCATTAGAAATAACTAGTTAAAAAAGGTGTAAGCAGTAATTGACCTTGGTATATGCAAGATAAGAATCACTTAGAAAGGATGCTATTATGAAATATCTATCAATTTGAAAAGAAAAGTTCACCTGCAGATAATAGAAAGTAATGAGAAAGATAAACAAAAGGAGTTCTTTATAATGCAGATTATACAAACTAACTAGAAAGCCAAGCTACTAGAATAAAAAAGTGAACATCTACTATTAAGGATATCAAATTGCAACCTGGAGAGTTATGTATAGTTAGAACAGAAATTATTACAAAAATACCCCAAAGATATTATAATCAGATCAAACTAAGAAGTTCTCTTATAGTTGCTGAAATCACAATTAATGCAAAAGTCATTAATATAGATTATACTAATGAAATTAAAATAGTAGTTGTTAACTGATATTGATTTAATATAGCTAAGCTTTATAGAAGAGATTAAGTTATACAGTTTATTATCATATCTATTTAAACTGGTAAAGCAGTAGAAGTAACTAACTTTAAGAAAACTGCTAAAGAAGACAAAGGATTTAGATCAACTAGAGTCAATATTGTAAAAATCATAATAGATCTTAAGCATATACCTAAAACAGCAAATAAGAAGGCCTATCTATATATTTAGAGAATAACTTGATAAAGAAGAAAAGAAGAAACTGAAGGAACTCATTAATAAATACTCTAATATCTTTACAATAACCTTTGAGGAGATCAATCTAAAACTGCTAAAGCACTTTTATCACATCAATATCTAAAGATACCTGCTAATCAAATGTATACTATACTGAATACTGTCTGTATATATTGAATGACAATAAGAAGAAATTAATGATATAGTCAAAGGAGGAATAGTGGCTAAAACAAACAATCTATAAAGATTTCCAAATATTATTATACTGAAGAAAAGATTAGAAGCTAGAATCTTTGCTCTAAGAATGTATACTGATTTCAAAAAATATAATAACATCACCAAAGAAAATACCTTTCCAATACTAAGAATCAATAATATCTTTTTGAAAATACTAGTTCATACAAGTCTCTACACTACTCTCAATATAACTAGCAGATATTATCAGATGGGACTTGATAAAAAATTATAGAAAATCACCTCTTTTATAATACTATAAGGCTATTGGAAGTATTTATAAATACTATTTGGACTCAAGAATACCTCAGTAAGTTTTTAGAAAATAATAACTAAGATTTTCAGAGATCTTGTTAGAAAAATGCTACTAATCTACATTGATGATATCATAATATTCATAATAACATTTCTAGATCATATTAAAGCATTATGTAAAGTGTTCAACTAAATAAGAACTAAAGATTTTTATTTGAAACCAAAGAAGTGTATATTTGCTACCAAAAAAGTTATAATACTTAGATACATTATCAATAAGAAAAGAATTTGAACTAATCCAACTAAGATAAAAGCTATTACTAAATTCAAGTAACCTATAAACTAAACTGAGATATACACCTTTTTAGAATTAGCATTGTACTACTGCTAGTATATTTGAAATTTTGCAAGTTTAGCTAAACTCTTATATAGAACTCTAACAAAAAGCTATAACTGGATGGAGATCAATGAAGAACAAAATGAATTAGAGCAAGAAGTACTCAATATGTTAAAGAAAGCTTTAGCAACCACACTGATCCTAGTAAAACTAAATTGGATAAGGCTTTTCAAGTTGTATATAAATGCAAGTGTAATTAGAGTAAGTACAATCCTTTTACAAGATGATATCAAAGGCCTAGAATAAGTGATCTATTATACAAGCTAAGAAACCCAACAAGTTGAGAAAAATTATAAATTAACCAAATGAAAGTATCTTGCAGTCATATAGGCTATTAAGTAGTTCAGGTATTATCTTATTGGACAATACTTCAAAGTCATCATGAACTATTTATTGCTTAAATAGTTGTTTAATAGACTTAATCTAAGCAGAATATATATATACTAGATCATGATGCTTCAAGAATATAACTTTGTAGTAAAATTCAGAAAAGAAAAGATAAATCAAAACACTAATGCACTTAGCAGAATACTACTGAATACTTAAGGTAGAGTATAAGAATAAATATAACCTTATACTATGATTTATATTAGAAAAATATTTCTAAACAGTTCATATTCATAATAACTAATTTATATTTGTACCAGTTCACCTTTGTTTGTATCTGTATAACTGCGATATATTCACCCAATAGTATATTATTTATATATATAAAGCCTTAGTTTATATATTATCAGTTTATATTTGTTAATAGATTCATGTCTAGGATATATTTAATTTGTATATATTTTATTTTATTATTCTAAGGTATTCTGTTTATAGCTCTTAGTAAAATAGTTTATAAACTAGTTAAAGTTTTACTAATTTATTTAAAAGAGTTCTTCCCAAGAAACATAATTCATATACTTGTTAACTAAGTATGAATTAAAAGAATATATATCTAAGTTAGCTACTAACAGATTTCATACTGAATCTTGTTCCTGAAACAAAGGCTGTATATGAACTGCTCCTTATAATAGCATCTATCGATACAATATTAAACTTCCCAGATCATATAGCTACAGCTATATTTATTTTGCGATCTTGGGCAACTATATTAGTTTTTTCATCAACTACTTTAGAATGTGTAGGAATATCAGTAATGTTGTACTACTCTAAATATACAAGATAGTAAATGTTTTTTTTATACTTGATCTTGAACAGCATTTGAACTTGAGCAAAGAGATATTTGTCTATACCTTACCACTTTTCAAAATTTTTGTCTATAAGATCATATAAAACAACTCAATTATATTGTGGAGTTCTATGGAACTGTTGATTGTAGTGAATTATTTAACAAAATATATCTGATAATTGCTTCATTTGGTAATATGAATCACAGACTCTAATAAATAGGGAAGTATACATTATAATCTATTTAGAATAAAAAAATTATATTTATTTCTAATATTTACAGTTTGCGGATTAAATAAATAGACTAATAGACTTACTATTAGACTTACTAGCGAATTTGAAAGTTTTGAGAGATTTTTCCTATTTATATAATGATGATGTCCTTCTCCAATAAACTTAAGATCATAAAAAAAGTTTGAATAGTAAGTTCGAGATCATTTATATTGAATATTTTTGAGGCCTTGTCAATGTGAATTTTAGAAATTATACTATTTAGATATTAGTAATTTTCAGTAATTAAAGGCCTAGTATCTATAGACTTATTATTACTAGTTGATATTTAGTCAAGCTTGTCTTCAAGTACTATTCTACATTTTACAAACTTGATCACTTGGAGGAGAGGATCTCACTTGTTTGTTTGCTGATATGGTGTTTTAACTTCAATATAATGTTAATATTTAGTTATTTCTATATCAAAATTATTCAGTATGCCAAATCTTCTAGTTAACTCTGAAATATATTGAAGCAAATATAACTTTGGGAAGTTTAGAGAACTTAGCAATACCTCTGCAAATAGTTCTTTCAAGTTATTGAACTGAGATAATAGTGCATCTTGATCAATGAGCATTTTTTCAATCTGAATTGGTATAGAGGTATAAAAATACTATTTAACAAAATATGTAAAACATTTAGTAATCTCAAATAATGGTAAAAGGCCTCTTATATATAGGATAAAAATCTATAAAATAGATAAAATATTAATAATATATTCATGAACTTCTTAATCAATTTCTAGAATAATAATAAATATACCCTCATTAATTGTTGGTATTCAGCTGTTATCTGAGATAAATGGGGAATTTCCTTACTGAATTTTTTAAGTCCAGAATATCTTAGAACAAAATGGATATAAAGATCTAGTTTAAGTATTAATTGATTTGCTATGTATGAACTATAACTTTATCTAATAATTTCTAGAGTTAAATTGACAAGATGTTCCCAGACACTTTTTTTAATTTGATGAAGTATATTAGATATAATTATAGAGTAAACATTTATAAAGAGCAGTTCTCACAAAATATTCTAAATAAATTAATTAAATAGAAATAAGATTTACAAATAAAAATGTTCAGAGTAAATTTCATTTCTAACTATACTTAAATATATATACTTTTTGCCCTTTTAGTTTATATTTCTGCAGAAGTCTTTCAGCCTTTTGGTTATTGCTCTTTGAAATACTCTTGGATGTGCTCACAATCATTTTTTTCATTTCAGTAACTGTTTGTAGATAGTATTTCTTATCAAGACAAAAAAATTTATTCTTAAGAGCTATATACACTGGGCAGACATAGTTTGTATGAACTAGGCATATCAAACATACTTCTAGATAGTCAGCTATAAATGACATGACCACTAGATAATAATTACAAAGTTTATCATCTGGTCTGTACATAATGATACTACTAAAAATTTATTTATATTTGATAATTAATGATAAATTTTATTGAAAAAAAAACAAAATTAAAGTTTGCAAACTGAAAACTTATCTCTTTTCTACTTCAATAAGGCCTTTGAAAATCTATACCATACATATATAATATAAAATTGCTTTTGCTTTACAAAAAATCTTCATCTCAGTCTCCTTCAGTATTTTCTTAAGGATCAAAAAATATACAATCACTAGAAATGCATTTCAGGAATATATTTGCCAAATATATTTTGGTATGTTGCTAATCGACATATACAGTAGATACATTTTGATATATCCGAGTAGATTGCAATACATCTAGTCTATTCCAAGCAATACTAGAACTATAGTCATGCTAGCAGAAAGTTTAATCTGCAAACTGTAAAAGGAAAGAGTAACTTAATAATAATCTATAGATAATTAATTATTATTTATGAACTGAAAAGATAAAGTGCAAATATTATTTATTATCTAAATCTTCTACCAAAAATCATTCCAATGAATCTCTGAGTATTGACAAGTTTCTAAACTAAAGTATTTCTCCACTTTGAAAACCATATCATTTTCAAAAGAAGGATTTGACATTAATTTTGTATCATAGTAAGAGGATCCTGAAAAAACAACTCCTGTAGCTTAGTCTAAGTCTTAGACTTGTTTATGATAGTAAAACCTTTACTGTAAAAGGGCTAAATAAATAGTAGAATATTAGTATTTATTGTAAGTTATACTTGTATATATAAAAAGATTTAGAATATATATACCATTCCTTGTTTTACTGCCATATCTAATAGTTTTATTATTTCTCTAGAGTTCATAAATTAGATAGAGCTATCTACTATTGAAATTTGTTTATTTATAAAAGTACTAAGTAGACTATCTGCAGTTATTTGAAATATATTTCTATTTTGGAATAACAGCTCTATAAGTCAAATTTTATCTTTATGCTTCTAGGGGTGTAGAGGATTGTTTGTATTAGACTCGAGTACCCATTGGAGTTTTTCTATAAACTCACTGTATTATATATATGCTTCCTTGCTATCAAAACTATACTACCAGTTAGTTTGTAGATGATGTAATTAGTTAGTTCATTGTCAGTTATTAGTTTATAGATGATGAAATTAGTTACAGTTAGCTTACTATCAATGGTAGTTAGTTCACTGTCAATAATAGTTGGTTCATGAATAATATTAGTTACAGTTAGCTCACTATTAACAGTAGTTGGTTCGTAGATGATGTCAGTTGCAGTTAGTTTGCTGTCGATGACTAGTTACACATGTTTAATCTAAATATCTGGAGTATATGGACTTGATAGTTACTTATATACTAGTGTAATGTAGTTGGCAGGTGGTAATGACTGGGAATCATAGTCTTAGTATCTTGTTTTATATATTAACATAGACTATTGTAAAATCCTTAAAGTTTTGATAAACTGAAATATCTTTGTTTACAGAAGGTTTAGCTTTTTAGCTTTTAGATAAATATCGAATATAGATATTGTGTTTTTCATAGGTATATCAAGCAAGGCTTGAGGTGGATTTAAATCCCTGATTGCAAAAGATATAAAAAAGCTTTACGTTAATTACAAAGTTTAAGAAACAAATACTATGAGTGAAGATATTGTTTAGCAAAATACCATAATGTTTGTGTTTTGTTTGCCAAATATAAAAAACTAAATAAGAGTGTTCATATATGTATTCCAAAAAGGCAAGAGTATAAACATAGTTATTTTGTATTTGTAAGGTTGAACTGGAGATTTTTAAGAAATGAAAACAAGATTTGCAAATACCTAAAATATCATAAACACCCAAAATAGAGTATGATAGAGTGTAATACCTTGAATTTTGATTGGCTCAGTCAAAATCAAATAGTGTATTTGTTTTTATATATCTCTTTGTTGCATTCATTTGTCAAACTTTCTTATTTATTAAACTTTCTTATTTATTAAACTTTCTTATTCTGCAAAATATTTTCTACAATATTTTTTTATCTACCAACTTTACTAAACTAGCCAAACTTTCAGCAATAATCTCAGATATAAAAAGGCATTATTTTTCCTATTGTCTTATAATAAAAAAAAAATAAAAAAAATAAAAAAAATAAAAACAAAAAAAACTATCTAAAAACAAAATTCTCTATAAGCTTCTCTAGTACTCTATCAAAAGGATATCAATATCCCAATGGTTAGAACTAAGGCTAGGAAATCTGTGCTGAAGTCTATGAATAAGTCTATACCAAAGTCTATGAATAAGTCTATACCAAAGTCTACAAACAAGTCTATACCAAAGTCTATAAACAAGTTTGTACTGAAATCTATAAACAAAGCTAGGCCCTTAGAAAATACATCCAAGACCTAAGATAAAGAAGTCTCTAAAAACCATAGCAGTACCTTAAACAAATCCCAACAATCTCACAGAGGTATCAAGAACTCTAATAGGTACAAAACAATCAAATAGCTATAAAAACATAAAATCATTAAAGAAGTTTCTAATAAAGACTATGGCAGCACCTTGAACAAACCCCAACAATCTTGTAAAAGTGTTGAGGACTCTGACAGGTACAAAACAACCAAATGCCTATGAAATTGCAAAATCTTCAATAAGAATAAGAACAGAAACAGCTAAGACAAAGTCTCTAAGAATAACTATGACACATTGAACAAACACTAATAATTCTGCAACATTATTAAGAACTTTGAAAAGTATAAAACAACTAAGCATCTATAGTACTATGAAATTGTCAACAAGGATAAAGACAGGCTGAATTTAGCCAAATGCTAAAGGTATTAGAAAGTCTCTGATGAAGATAGTGGGAACAATCACCAATGATGGGATAAAGGCTCTGAGGATAATAAACACCAACAATGATACTACAAACCCTCTAGGGACAGAGACAAACACTGAATTATATACAATTTATCTAGCAATTACTTGGACAATACTTTGTCAGATGGCAACAATAATGCAAAGAGTGAGAGTGACAGTAGTAAGAGTGAAAGCAAGAGTGAGAACAGGAGTAACAGCAATACAAATATATGACAACATAGCCAGCCCAAAAAGAGGAACACATCTAGGCCTATAAATATATACTCGAACAAGAGTACTAGGACTACCACTAGTTCAAACAAGAATGTGAACATGTCTAAGCTCATAAATAAGAAATCCAACAGCAGCAATTTTATGTCAACTCTTAAGGTTAGTGAGGAAGAAATAAAATTGCTTTTGATAGAAGTCACAAAGCAAATTTTGAAGAGAGCTAAATCAAAAAGAAAAAAAATATATGTATATTATATCATATTGCTTATTAACTACGTATATATACAATTTGTTTTTATTAATAATTCACATATATTTAACAATTCCGAACTTATTTTGTGTTATTAGTTCAAGTTTATCAGTTGGCAAACTCTGTATGAACTATAAGATTTCTGATATGAAATAGAGAACTATTATACAAAAGCTTATTTAGCATCTTTTCTTCAAAGATCTATTCTCCAATTATAATAATAAAAATAACAGTATTGTTATAAAAATTCTAGAGGATTTCGATCTTTACAAGAATGATGAATATGACAAGATTTATGCTATGGTAATTTGATTTGTCATTAATAGTTCTAATAATTCCCTTTCTGGTTCATAAACTTATTCATAACTTATTTATACAGATTGCCTATCAAATAACTGTATTGTACTCCTATATTTGTGAGGTTTTCAAAAAAAAAATTCAATTACATATTCAAGGATATTGAGTTCCCTGTGAAAATAGTCCCTTCTAAAGTAGTATATCTTCATCAAGATGCTATTTAGTATTTGAGATAAGATAACAGATTTATATATGATAAGGACCAGTCAGAAAAGTATATAAATCCTTTTACCAGTAACTATATCAAATGATCTCTACATTACTTACTGTTTAGCAAGAAACTACAGTTCATTAGAGTAGTAGAGTCTAGCAAAAATATCAATCATTATTTACTTATAGTTATTGCTACATTTATGAGTATTTTTCTACTAACATTTTTGATATTTTATTAAAACTTGTTCCATGAACTCTTTTCTAATTATATCTTTATCTTTTCTGATTATATATCCAGCTTAAATATGTTATATAGCCCAAATCTCATCTGCAAACTTTTAATGAGAAAAAACATAAGAAAATATATCTCAAATGGGTTAGAATGGTAAACAAAGTCAAAGATTATATCACTCTAGCTTAGATTTAAGACTTAGCTTAGAAGTTTAAATTTAGGAACTCTGGGCAACAATCTGATGATAATGATGTTAATGAATTATCTTTAGAGATTCCTAACATACCCTTAGAGCTGGATTTGGTGCCACCTAGAACAATGAAGAGAGAGAATAATAGCAATAACAGAAAGCAATAAAATCATTTAAAATAATTTAGAAAAAAGTAGTTCTAGTAATATCAAATAGGGATATATAGTAAAACATTAGTATAACAAGTAATAAAATAAAATCATTTATACCTATACCTTTTTTATAATCTATTCTAATGTTGTTTATATAACTGTTCTGTTTGCAAATAGTTAGTTTATAGTCTATGACTAGTATTCATACTCATAGATATATTCATTTAGTTTACTAATTTTAATTTGTAGTTTGGGACTAGCATTTATACTCATGGATATTTAGTTTACTAATAATAGTTTATAGTCTATAACTAGCATCTGTGCTTGTATAATAGTTTGTATTACTGTTCAGTTGCTGTTTGATTGCTATTCACAATTGAATATGTGAACAGGCTAGAATAGATATGAATAACTCTAGAATATTTATAGAACTAAAACTATTTTCTTGATGTAGTGATTTGGTTAACAAGAAGAGAAATCAGAGAAGATATGGAGGATTGAACAAAGAACATTTTATTAACTGCAAGTAGACAGTATGAAATTCAGAACAATTTATTATATCATAAAAGAAGAGATATATTATTCCAGTAATTCAAGAGAAGAATATATTAAATATTTTATTATTAGTGCATAATTATCTATTATCTGGAATTGTAGACTAGGACAATACTTTATACTAACTTAGGAATTTAGTATAGTAGTCTGGAATACAAGATGACATAACCAACTTTGTACAGAACTATAATATATGCCAAAAGAAAGCAAGAGCAAAAGATATACTCCAAGCCATTTCTACAACTATCAAGGCTAAGCTATTTTTACATATTGGAATAGATGTCATAGGACCCATGCTAGTAATATTAATAGAGAAAAAGATATATTATTTTAGCAGTCAATTTCTTTACAAAATATCTAGAAGCAATAGTAGTTGAAGATATAAATATACAGATAGTAGCTAAGTTTCTATATATTATATTATCTATAGATATAGAATACTAAAGGAAATAACTAGTGACTGAGACATGGAGTTTCTAAATAAGCTAATTAGAGAACTTAAGTAGACTTACCATATTAAGTACATCCAAACAATGTCATACTACTTATAAAAAAATGGTCAAACTAAGTATACCAACTAGATAGTCAAGAATATTCTAGTGAAGATTATTGATCAGGAGACATTATGAGACTATTATCTTAATAGTACCCTTTTTATAGTCTAAACTATTCATCAAGTATTAACAAAGTTTAGCCTCTTCAAGCTTATATATAGGAGATTACCTAACCAAGAGTTCTACTACTTAAAAAAAGACATTAGAATATATGATAATTATTTATAAGCTTATGTTATATAAGATATCAGATTACAATTGATCTAAAAAAAAGTATCTATATTTATTAATAAGGTGCAGGAGAGACAATAAATAAACCAAAACAAGAAAGTAAATATAACCCCTTTGTATATCAAAGATCAAGTCCTTATATACTAGAACATTGTAAAATTATTATAGTTAGCTAAATTACAACCAAAATGAGAAAGAATATACTACATATAGGCTATAAAAGAAAGTATAATTTCACTTAGAAGATTCAACAGTTCTATCCTCCTTACTTTAGTTTACTAAAGCAAAATTAAGATCTACTATACCCAACAAATGCAGCCCAAAGAAGGATATATAAAAGCTATAAAAGAAGTGCTGTTGAAGAGATTTGAGACTATTGACTAGATACCCTTGACCAAGAGAAAGACTCTGAAAAACTCCTATCACTTAGCCAACAGTACTATAAATAGTTATGTTACCAAAATTGCACAACTAATGCTATAATCTAGTTCTATCAGAGTTGAGCCTACAGTCTATATCACAAGTATAGAAAGCAAGAAGTAGTACTGTCTAAATTTGTAAAAGATATAGCTGACAGAATCTATATACTTTTTCTTAGCTACAAATAGCTTCTTTCAGAATTCTATAGAAAAACTATTAATATTTCCAAACTGATCTTCACTAAAATTGCATAAATCTATCAAGCAGTAAAAGAAGAGATTGCCTTGTTATCCTTTAGTTTCAAAGATAAAACATTTCTAGTTGAGCTCTCAGATGTAATGATTAATACATAACTTGCTCAATTTGTAAGAACTTACCACTTGTTTTTGAAGTTACTATGACCTTCTATATCTTTCCATTTTTAGTTATCTATAATAGTTATTTCTACTTAATAACTTTTATTTTTGCAATACAATATTTTTATTTGTAAAATATTACTACTAGAGTCATTATATATTTTGCAATAATTAGATTATATTTTCATAGCAAAGTCTTTCTTATTTGTTCCTTAGTCTTTCAATTTATATAAATACTTCCTCTATTTCTATCTAAATAAATCAGTTTATACAGAGTCTTGAAATATTTCAATATCAGTTGTAGTAAAAGCCTGAATAGTATAATATATAGCTAACAGTAAGAATATACAAATGGAGATATTGCATTCTGAGAGAAGATATATATTTTAACCTCAGTAACCACCATCAAATATCCTATATCAAGATAATATCACCTGTCAGGAATTCCACCAATGAGAGACCAGGACTCTACACTAGAGAGAACACTATAAGAAGGACTTGATCACTTCTTCTAAATATATCTAATATAATCAACATAATTTGGTAAGCACTTCTATATCAAGATATAGAACCATGAGCTTCCATTGAGGTTAACTATACAGAAGATCTCTTAGATATAGTAGACATAATATATAATAACATGAAGCACTTTGCAAGAGTACAGAACATATTTTATTTCAAGTCCTATTATTAGTTAGGATATATATTAGATATAACTATAGATACCTCAGAACTATTGGACCTTGGTCTCAACAAGAATGAAAAGAAACTTGGATTAAAAACATATTAAGTCTTCAAGTACTGGCTAATAGTAGTACTACATTTAGAAAGACTAAGCTTCAAGCACTAGAGCTAAATGAAGACTAGCTAATGTCTAGATGTCCTTGACACCCTTTTGAAGGATTTTGACCCAGAACTAGCAGTTCAAGACCAAAACAAGGATGATGCTAATGAAGAATCTATACTAACAAAGCTATCATTTTCAATGATTTTGAGGTCTTTGAACCCAATAAACTTGATAACTGAAAAAATATAGATCTTGACCTTGATACTGTAGTCTCTAACAATCTGATATTCAAGACCTCTAGAGAATCCAAAGCCCCTGAATTTGATGATGCTGCAGTAAACTCATGAGTTATACCTCTAGCCTCTGAAAATAATATAGCTACTTTTGAAATCTCTGATGAAGATGTTACTATACTATAAACAATTTATACTACTACTGTGTCATCTAACATTTATAAGGACAATCTTACTATACTACAAGAGGTTACTGATCTCTCAGCTATTACCAATCTCCCAGCTATTACCAATCTCCCAGCTGTTACCAACCTCCTAGAAGTCAATAACCTCTCTAAAATTAGTAATTTTACCTCAATTTTAGAAATTCTATTTGTTTATAAGACTTTGATCTGCAATTCCTTAACAATTTCTGATATACTATTATATTCAATATTATCCCTTAAGTTTTGTATAAATACTCTCTTTATTTTCATTTAATAAATCTTTACTTGAGCTTGAGCCTAAATATAAAGTCTAAGACCCAAATAAAACTAGTGAAGTATTTGCTTAGTAATTTTCAAGCTGAGATATATTGAGATATATTGCTTTTGGACATTGACAGATTGACTTGATTGTTAAAATATATTTAAGGACTTACTATCCTTTATACCTTATAAGATACATAACCCCTTTAAATTTTAAGTATTATTTCCCTATATCTTACCTTATATACTCTCTGATTCTCTATACATATGGACCTTAGCCTAGCTACTGATTCCTAATTGAGCTCTTTGATCTTCTATATTTTACTGATCTTAAAGACTTATTCTTATATTTTGGTACCTAATATAGAAGGGTAACATTTGATTTTCATAGAAGACCTATCTCAATGATATATTTTCACTACTATAACAACCTTAAAGAAGAACATTACAGCAGAGCACCTCTAGTGAAAGACAGTACTGTAGTTCAAGATGAACTATCTGGAATTACTACTAAGACTTATATGAATACTAATTAGAAAATACTATCGAAGGCTATCTTAAGAATCAGATTATTTAGATATATTAACTGAGACTATTGGACTTACCATTACTTATAAGCATATACTCCTAGGATCATATAATACTTGTAAGAGCGCAGTAATTGCACTGCAGCAATTGCACCACACCGCAGCATCCGCCGATTTCTCACATCCATCCGATCTTCTGATTCCATCAGTGATCGTTCCATCCAATTTCTCAAGCTCTTCTGATTCTTACATAATCCCTGGCGACACAGCAATCAT
Organism: Endogone sp. FLAS-F59071; assembly: GCA_003990785.1. Classification (NCBI taxonomy): domain Eukaryota; kingdom Fungi; phylum Mucoromycota; class Endogonomycetes; order Endogonales; family Endogonaceae; genus Endogone; species Endogone sp. FLAS-F59071. Next base: position 9,810 of record RBNK01000234.1, on the reverse strand, counting down.
TCCCACCATTCCCATCACTCAGAATTAATTTAGCAGTTTTCCCATACTTTTATTGTGATCATTAAGTATTATTATTGGTGCTCGGTCATCTCAGTACTTGATCATCAGATCATTAGCATATCATTTGACCATCACCTCATTTATCAGTTATATTCTATCATTTATTTGTCATATATTTAGCTTTGACCTTTTGTATAAATATCTCTCAATTCTTTATTCAATAAACTTCAGTTCAATAGCAGCCAAACTCACATATGAGTTCAATAGCAGCCGAACTCACATACAACTTCTAAAGCTGCATACCTTAAGATCTATGAGAACTAAGAGTGCAACAACTGAACTCACAGCCGTCAAGTCCAAATAGATGATTGCAGACTCATTAAATTGATGCTCTGTAACTACATCAAAGCCAGCGCACCCTGGTATGCGCTATAGGAAATAACCATAAAAAACCATTGACAACTAGCATAGAAGAAGAATAAAACGATCACACAGCAATGAGAGGTGTAAATAGACTTCAAAAGCAGGCGAACTTTGCGAATGGACTTCATAAAGATATGTCAATATAAGCAACCTTGAGAAGACATTACGAATTGATTGTTAAAGAGACTTTTATTACCGAATCAACAGTTGACCAATACATGGAATAGACCTACAATCGCAGAAAAAAGATCCTGGACATGATAAAACCGAACTAATGAAAAATTATGACTACCCTGAAGCCAGCGCACCCTGGTTCGTGCTATAGGAAATGATCAGAAGGACCACTGACGCCTGCCCTAGAGGAAGAACAAAATTATCACAGCAACAATTAGATCTACAATTGCAGAAGAGACTGGAATGAACTATTGCTAGACAGATAGACAGATGGACGTACCTCACAGAAACCCTTGGAGGAAGACAAAGCAATGGATGGCCATCTACTTAGGTTGACTCCTAGCCGGAAGAAAAACAATTTTAAAAACGTTTATTAATCATGAGAAACCTATAGAATTTATTAGGAATTCTCTCTCTGGACAAACTCAGCAAAAATCATATTACTTACTTGGATGAGCGACTAACTTGATCAACCTCTGGGAACTCATCGCTCTCATCTGAATCAAATAGAACAATAGCAGAATCAAACAGAACAGCATGAACAAGAGAAGGACTCCCTGGAGCATGCCAACTCCGGATAGCCCTTACTGGAGTTCGGTACCCATCAGAAGAATCTGCTGGAGACCCAGGAACTTTGCTCTTATCCCTGATGAAGAGATTTACATAGAAAATTAATAGGAATTCTCAATCCTGACGAAATTATTGAAGAAGAAGATACTTACCTGTCATCAACTTCAGGAGGTTCATTCTCCTTATCTGACGCTCCAACCTCCGAAGGCACAGGACTTGAGACCAGGATGCTCAAATTCAAAACTTCAACCCCAAAAGAATCCGAATATCCTTCAGAAGTTGCCGGATTCTGAGACAGTTCTAATTACATAAGAAAAACATAGCAGAAGAAAACTGTCAGTAAATGAAAATACTTCAGGAAGATTCCCGCCTACTGCCAACTACATACCAGGATATAGCATTGCATCTGCATCAAAGCCCTCGTCAACTGAGAGTAGCTGAGTTGCTACACCATCATCGTCGAAATCAAGACTCGCCGCAATAGCTGCTTCGACCTCTTCTTCCTCCTCTTCTTCATATTCGAAATCCACGAGAAGACTCGCCACAGGACTGGGAGTCAAGTCTGGTTCATAATACCAGGCTGCTTCATCCCAAAAACCTGGAGGAGTTTCGCAAACAATCTCGTCATCGCCGTCTGCCACAATTCGGGAACGACTGATAGGAGGAGTTTCGCAGACAACCTCGTCATCATCCCGGCAATGCTTGCCAAGGACAGAAGTAACTGGATATTGTTGGTACTGCGAAGTCATAGTAAAAGTATAGGAGAAAGGAGTAGTATGTGAATTAGAAGACTTTTGGAGTTGCAAAGACAGACGTCAGGACCCCCATTCTTATAACTGCCGGAATCACGCGCAAGAACAACCTGGAATCTTACGACCCAGAATAGTCCACCCCCAACCACCCAAGCACCCACCCCCGAATCTTGGCGCGACCCCAAGGACTTACTCAGAAAGAGACACCTCATTGCTGACCCAAGTAGACAACTCTTGTCGAAGAGAAGAGATGAATTCGGACAACAAGAGAGCAAGACACATGACGAGATACCCAAAATGACGAGACCAGCCAAGAAATGAATCGCCGAACGAAAGCAAGTTACCAAGCTCAGAAACAGAATCACACGCCCCCAACACCTCATGGCGAGATTTAGTCTGACCGACACGCAGCATTCAGACACACACACACACCCGCATGAATCACTTACCTCGTTCTGCCAATAACCCTACCGAATCACCCAGACCGACGAATCAGTTCAGATCATCAGCGTCGAATGTGCCCCCACGAAGCCAGAAAGCCAGAGGACACCTGACCGAGGACCCAATCCGCACCCGAATGACCTGAGAGTTAGAATGGAGAAAAATAGACTCAACGAATCAGCTAGCGCCCAAAAACAAGTTCAGAATAAACAAACATTAGAATCACCCGACCCTGGCATAAACAAAATGAATCACATACACGAATCACGCAAGGAATGCGCCACGACCACTGCTTATGGTAAAATCTTGAGTTTACTTACCAAAATCAGTAGCATGACTCACACGTGCACCACGCGAAGAGATTCTTGAGAATTCTAGCAAGATCTTTGTGAAGAAAAACGAAAGAAAGTCAGAACGACCGAATCTAGAACCGAACAAATCCAGAACGACCGCATACCCGAACATACGTACCCAGACGAATCAGCGTAAAGCAAGAATGACGACATGTGGAAGATTTAGGAGATTTAGGAAAAAGAGAAAGAAAAAGCGAGCACAGTCTTTAGTTATATATTTTTCTAATATTTCGACGCACCGAAGTCTATTTTATTCAGTCATCACAGTTACATTAGTTATCTTATTCATCAAACAATTATTATTTTCATTTATTTTATTTTCGATCGATCCCTATTTTATTCATCTGTGCATCGAACAATGATGCATCTATTATGCACTCGATCGATTTCATACCTTTTCCCTTCATCTGACGTACTTATTTCCATTTTCCTTCAGATCGGACATTATTATATCATTTATTACCTAGCGATCTTCGATGGACACTTATTTCATTTAAATTGCGTATTTGATCTATTACATTATTATCCCTTTTATTATTTTATCCTTTGAAATATTCAGAAGTCATTTGTTCATGGAAAAATGACAAGCCACTTTTTTTTCTTAGTATTATTCTTATCAAGAGTAGTATTTTCTTATATTCATATTTTAAGATAACTTCAAGTTCCTTAGAAATAGCGAGGATGCTATTTTCTCCTAAGAGGGGAAGAGTTGTAAGAGCGCAGTAATTGCACCGCAGCAATTGCACCACACTGCAGCATCTGCCGATTTCTCACATCCATCTGATCTTCTGATTCCATCAGTGATCGTTCCATCCAATTTCTCAAGCTCTTCTGATTCTCACATAATCCCTGGCGATGCAGCAATCATTCCCACCGTTCCCATCACTCAGAATTAATTTAGCAGTTTTCCCATACTTTTATTGTGATCATTAAGTATTATTATTGGTGCTCGGTCATCTCAGTACTTGATCATCAGATCATTAGCATATCATTTGACCATCACCTCATTTATCAGTTATATTGTATCATTTATTTGTCATATATTTAGCTTTGACCTTTTGTATAAATATCTCTCAATTCTTTATTCAATAAACTTTAGTTCAATAGCAGTGCACACTCAAGATCCCTTTGAGAGCTAAAGATCTCACCCCCTTCTACACACATCAAAAGCACTAAAGACTCTAATTCTGAAATTCACAATTAATAATCTTATAAAGAAACAAAAGTACTTTCAATACCTTAGAAACCTTGCGACGTACTCGGAGATTCCTAAGTCCAATGCGGATTAGTATCATCAGATGCTTCCTCACAGGCAGTTTAGGAAAAACCCCTTACAATACTACTGTAGATGTATCTGATAAAAGTAATAGAGTAGCAAGCATTTATCATGAAGAACTGGAAGTACCCATCTGGACTTAGACCAACAATTTTAGAATTGAAGAATTATTCAATATATTTAAAGAACTCAAAGAATATCATAACACTGATATATCATTCTTACCATCTACCTTTTTAGGATATATCTCCACTAAATCAATTCTCAAGTTTACTAAGGAATTGGAGCTGTTTGTAGTAGCTAGATCATTGACACTAGTACAGAAAGGACCAGTATTAGTAGCTACTCTCAGAGGACTAGCCAAGGTAAAATATAATATAGTAATTGTGAATGGAACAATTATAGTACTACTAACTGATGATATAATGATTAGAGCTATGTATACTTAGTTAACAAATACCTACTAAAATTCAGTAACAGTTGAGAGACTAGATACTTGTTACTGTTGAAATTATTAGCTTATTATATCTCTCTCTCCCATCAATAATCGATTGTATATCACTCGATTATGGCTTAGATGATCCTTGTCTGTATCGACCAATCATATATTAGCATTAATAAATATATGCATATTTGGCTTTTGAGCCATTGCGCTCTTTACCCCAAACACACATTCGAAGATCAAAACTTCAACAGGTTATAAGCCCCAAGCCACTCAAATTGCAGCTTGACAACCTGAGATCTACACAATCATAGCAATTACAACTGCGATTACAGTAAGCATTTATTTAACATTGTAAACAACACGTCAAACAACACGATAAACAATGCAACAAATGATACCGTGATAAAGCAATGTGATAAATAACACGTAATAATATAGTATTTAACGACGTGACACAATGAAATGGATAATCTATACACATCATCATTAGCAACAAGATTGACAAGATTGTGATCTAAATTAAAAACAGACAATAGATATTAACCCACTGATGATGATGATGAAGGATTGGATGGCAATCATCAGAGCAATATAGGATTCAGCCTCGATTGATAGGAACAGATGGCTACAACGATCAGAAATTAGAAAGATAAATTAGACACACTGGTAACTCTATTGGGCGAATTGATGGCAAAAATCGACAAAACAAATGTATCACCCAGTGTGCCAACCAATCAGAATACAGCTACAGAAGGCAACATACCATAAATACAAATACAATTACCATCACCAACAACATCAACAAAGCTTAATGATCTGGCGAAGGAGTACCTGAGATCAATCAACAAATTCGATGGGTCAGGAGGTGCACCTAGACTGTTTGATTACTTTGATGCCATAGAGCAATTTATTACTAGCACCGATCTATCAGTACAAAAGGAGGAAGTCAATGCAGTGATCAGTAAAATTACAGGCAATGCTAGAATGTGGCTACGGAGGCATGTAAATACATCGGGAGAATTTGATTTGTAGAATGAGCTTAAAGAGGCTATGACGCAAAAATATGCACCAATGGAACAATTGTTACGAATGCACGATAAGCTTGCGATAATAAAGCAAAAGGGATCGATTGAAGATTATAATAATGCGTTCAACTGAATTATAGCACAAATCGAAGATATGATTGATATAAAAGCTATACCGCAATATCTCTGGGGTCTAAGCCCCAGGTATCGGGAATTAATACTTGCATGAGAGAATATGCTGATAATGCTGGAGGCTTTACAACTCACATGCATCAGGTTCGACCCAGATAATAAGCAGAGGTGCAACAAAGCCCATGTGACAGACTAAGGCAGCTACTGAGGCAGCTACCGAGGCAGCAGTCGCAGCAACCAAGGCAGAAGTGCCAGATGAGGCCAAGGTTATAACAACAATAATGGAAACAATTGAGGAGGTTATCATAATGATAGAGGCGACTGAGGCAGTGATCGCAGAGCCTATCAAGGCGGGAATTTTCAGGAATATCTTTGGAAATATTATGTCTGTGAGGGAGAACATGGAATATTCTAATGCAACAAATTCAATGATTGGGTAAAAACAAAAAAAGAAAAGGCTAAACCGAGAGCCAAAGCAAATCTAGCAATTGGTGCCATTATTGATTCAAGTGCCATGCAACATATATTCAATTAGTGGGAGATTTTTGAGATGGTGGCTGAACATGACAGCTTGGTCATGTGTGCAGGGAATGAGAAGCTATGCACCATGCATGTTGGGACGATTGAGCTCGACGACGAGCTGAAATTATAGGACGTTTTATATATACCAGAAATCACTAGAAATTTAATATCTGTGCAGGCATTGACATGTGATAGAAATAACATAACCTTCAAAAGCAATGGATTAGTAATTAAAATCAGCGTAGATCATAAGGAAATCAAAATCGGACAAGCTGATGGTGACCTATTTTATTTATCGACATCACCAGAGCTAAAAGCAAACATCGCCGATTCCAAGATTGATGACTATATACTATGGCATCACCGGCTGGGCCATCCAGGCCAAAATACTCTACAATCAATTAACAAATTTGTTACAGGGCTCAGAGATGTGCGGCTGTTGACTGTACAAATCGAAATATGCGCCAAGTGTAAACACGCAAAGTTGCACTACAAGCCTTTTGAATATGTGAAAAATTGATCAATAGAGCCTATCAGAAGGGTGTACTCAGATCTGTGCAGGCTGATACCCATGCCATCAGTTAATGGAGCAAAATATATATTAACATTCATTGATGACGCCACTCGCTACATCACAACATATTTATTGACAATAAAAGTAATACATTTGATTGATTCCGGGTATTCAAGGCATTCGCCGAAACACAATTGAGCTAAAAACTGAAGATTCTCCAGTCCGATGGAGGGGGAGAGTATGTAAACACTGAGATACATGAATTTTTTAATCAAAAATGGAATTCATCATAAAATGACGACGCCGGACATACTACAACAAAATGGTGTCATTGAACGATATAACCAGATATTGATGGAGTTGATTCGGGCTATTAAAATCACTGCCGGCATACTTGACGAACTTTGGGCTGAACTTGCTGCAAGTGCTACATATCTACATAACCGATTGCTAATGCGAGCTAATAAGAAGAGTGCTTCACTATTTGAATTATAGCATGGTCACAAGCCTGATATCAGTAACTTACGCATCATATAGGCTGATGCATATATGCATATTTGCAAAGGAAAAAGGTCAAAACTAGCGCTCTAATCCAAAAAGCTTAAAATGATTGGCTATCATAATAAAAAGAAGGTATATAGGCTCTGGGATCCAACCAATAGGAAGATAGAGATCAGCTGCAATGTCACATTTGATGAATCTATTATATTAAAATCCCGAACAATCATCAACTCAGAAGATTAAAAATATGTCATTGAAGTGATCATTAGAGAACACAAGATTGATGAAAAAAGGCAATATTTGGTAAAATAGCTAGGCTATGACGATGATGATGACAACACCTGGGAGCTAATCAAACAATTGATAGACACTGAAGCCCTACAAATTTGGCAAGATCGCATGCTAGAAGCTAATTTAATTGAATCGACCGATAACCCAATGACCTATAAGGAAGCAATTTCCCTGCCTGATACAAAGCTTTGGTAGGAAGTGATCAATCAAGAGCTTAAATCACTTAAGAATAATGATACGTAGATAATTGTACCTGAGGTACCTGTGGGACATAAGCCAATTGGATGTAGATGGGTATTTAAAAAGAAGCTCAACACTGATGGATCGGTTGCCAGGTACAAGGCAAGATTAGTTGCCAAGGGATATTCACAACAGCAAGGAATTGATTATGATGAAACATTTGCTCCTGTGGTAAAATTCATATCAATCAGGACACTTTTATCAATTGGTGCAACCCTAAACTTAGAAATTTACCAAATGGATGTAAAAACTGCGTTCCTGAATGACGATCTTGATGAGGAGATCTACATGATAGTACCTGAAGGAATTGACCAATCGGAGCCATCACTGAGAGCTGTGTGTAAGCTCAATTGATTATTGTATGGACTAAAGCAATCACCTTGTATATAGAATCAGAAGATTGACAACTACCTCAGCCAATCAAATTTTACAAGACTACAATCAGATCATAGCATTTATCTAAGAAGAAGACAAGATGATCAATTGCTGATAATTATTATCATATATGTTAATGATCTACTAATTCTGGCTGATTCTATAAAAACGATGAACAGATTCAAGGTGGAGCTTAGCAACGCATTTGATATGACAGATTGTAGTAAAATTAAACATTTTCTGGGTATTCAAGTCATGCACGATCGAAAAACATATACAATCATAATTGATCAAAGTCACTTTGCCAATCAAATCATTACAAGGTTTAATATGATAGATGCCAAGCCAATCAGTACACCCCTTGATCCATCCATTCAACTCAAAGCTGAAGGGGGAAAATCCGCAGACCAAAATCTATTCAGACAAATGATCGGTAGCATAATGTACCTGATGATTGGGACGAGACCTGATCTAGCTGCTGCTGTTAGCATCATCAGTCAATTTTCAGCCAATCCAATGCAAGAACATCACCATGCCCTCAAACGATTATTAAGATATATTAAAGGAACAGCCAATTATAAGCTGTACCTTAGATGCGATCAGGATCTAAAGCTGATCGGTTTCAGTGATGCCAACTGGGGAGGAGACATTAATACATGATGATCAACCATGAGCTATATTTTCAACCTATCAGGGGGAGCCATCAGCTGGTCAAGCAAGCACCAACCAACCATTGCCCTATCAACAACTGAAGCAGAATATATGGCATTAGTATATGCGATAAGAGAAGCCATTTGGCTACGCACCCTATTGGATAAGCTAGGATATTTACTGAATTGTGCGACAACCTTATTTGAAGACAACCAATCAGCAATTGCCCTTGCCAAAAACCCAATTAATTATGCTCGATCAAAGCATATTAACATTTAGCACTACTTTATTCAAGAGAAAGTTGAATCAAAGGTGATAGATATCGTTTACATGGCAATAGATGAAATGATCGCTGATGCATTAACCAAGCCACTTGCATGACCCAGACTTGAAATGTTGATCGCAAAAATAGGCTTACATAACTAACCTTTTTTTAAAAAAAATTTTATTTTCTTTATCATGTTATTCTTATTACTCAAGTAGTATTTTATATATAGTTATTTGCAGTAAATATACTTCATGGATACCATTCGTGATGTACAGTTGAACATTTTATTTTTATTTTTTTTATCGAGATATGTCAAGCAGGGGGAGTGTTGAAATTATTAGCTTATTATATCTCTCTCTCCCATCAACGATTGATTGTACATCACTTGATTGTGGCTTAGACAATTCTTGTCTGTATCAACCAATCATATATTAGCATTAATAAATACATGCATATTTGGCTTTTGAGCCATTGTGCTCTTTACCTCAAACACACATTCGAAGATCAAAACTTCAACAGTTACTATATAAGAATAGAATGAATTGCTAATAGAGTTCTATACTAAGATTCGAAATATGATCAAACAAGCAAGATATAATACTACAGTCAGAGATCAAGTGACAGAATTATCATTTATACTAAGTATTTAAGTAGAAGTAGCTCTTACTATTTGATCAATACTGACAGCCCTAGACTTAGCAGAAAAGGTAAACTATGCTTAACAATATTGGCTTGCAAGAAACTCTAGACAAGATATCTACAAGTAAATAATAGTACTAAGCTTTAGAAGAAAAGAAACAGTTGAAGTTGCAATTGTACCAACTACTGCTATAGTTAATCTAGCACTGACTGACAGA
>RBNK01000233.1:0-32310 GCA_003990785.1 Endogone sp. FLAS-F59071 | reverse complement strand
CCTACCCTAATTGAAGAAAGTGATTCAGATTCGGAAGAAGAAATCATTATACTAGAGGAAATAATTTACCCTGACGAACGTATCAGCATGCACTATTGGTGGTGGAAGGATTTATAGCAGAACCTACTTCAAGACACAACTCACAAACAATGGAAGGAACTAAATGTCCCTACTTTCGAAGAAGTGTTCACAGTTGAAGAAAAGAATATAGCAACTCGAGTCAAGAAACTGACAGAAAGCACAATAATACCAAAGAGAAAAACTAAAGGAGCCGCAGATTACAACCTATATATAGATGAAGACTGCACTCTAGAACCAAAATCATCAGCTTTTGTAAAAATGGGAATTGCTATCACCCTACCCCCAGGACAATGTGTGCAAGTATGGGCAAGAAGTGGACTCTACTGTAACTCTGGAATAGGAGTCTTTCTTGGATTAATAGATAAAGACTACAGAGGAGAAATTGAGGTTGAACTAGTTAACCACAACCACAGCCAATTTAAAGTATACCAAGAAGATCGAATTGCTCAAATAGTAATCATCAAATATGAACAACAATCTTTGAAAGAAGTGGAAAACTTAGAAGAGACATAACATAAAAAGAAAGGATTTGGATTAACTGAATAAGCAAATATAATAATAGAAAGACTGAATGACCAGGAAAATGCCAAGAAGCATATCTACTCCCTCAATGAAAATCTGTTACTAAATCAGAAGAAGCAGCTACAAGACCTACTGAAGGAGTATGAGGATATCATCACAATCAGCTTTAAAGATCTACTGGACCAAGCCTTCTTCACTTACTATATCGACATGGGAGACACCAAACCAATCAAACAAGTACTCTACAGATTGCTAGCCAACTATCATGACTTTATATGAAAGCATGTTCAAGAACTATTGGAATCAGAAGTAATTATATAGTCGAAAAGCTCTTAGGCATCACCTATCAGTATAGTACTAAAGAAAGATAGATAGAGAATAGTTATCAATTACTGCAAATTGAACTCAGTCACTAAAAAGCATACATATCCAATTCTGCACTCAGAGGACTTACAAAATATGTTGAAGAAGGTGCAAATCTACTCAACTCTGGACCTATAGGCAGGATATAATCAAATCGGAATGATGCCCAAAGTATAGGAGAAATCAGCATTTGTTACACCATTCGGACAGTATAAATTTACAAGAATGTTCTTTGGACTTTGTAATGTACCTGCTACCTTCCAGGCTGCAATGAATGAGATTTTCTATGATCTGATTGGACATGGAGTAATTGTGTATATTAATGATATTAACATTTATGCTGAGAACTTCGCAGAACATATGGTGATCCTGAAGGAAGTATTTGAATGATTTAAAAAATACAGACTAAAAATCAAGCTAACAAAATGCTACTTCGGACAGAAGAAAATTGAATATCTCGGATTTATAATTGATGAAGGAGAAATCCACCCAGACCCAAAGAAGACTGAGATCATTAAAGCCTTCCCAACACCACAAGACAAGATGACCCTACGAGGATTCTTAGGACTGGTTCAGTTCTATAAAAGGTTTATTCCTAGATACTCTGAAATTGCTGCACCCTTGCACATGCTGCAAAGAAAGGGAAGAGCATAGAAATGGACGTCAGCCACATAAATCGCCTTCAACCTGATCAAAGAAGTACTTACCCATGCACTAGTAATGGTAAGACCAAATCTTACAAAAGTATTCAAGCTGTATACAGATGCATCGTCATTCAAACTTGAAACAATTTTAATGTAAGATGACAAAGATGGAGAGCATGTGATTGCTTATATAGGACAAGCTACCCATGGAGTAGAATCTTCCTATGGAGCTACCCAAATAGAATGTATAGTAGTCATTTGGGCCATACAACACTTCTACCACTTCCTGATTGGAAAACAGTTCACTCTGATAACAGACCACTTAGCCCTCAAATGGCTTTGGAACAAACCAAATTTAACAGGAATGTATATATGATCGCTAGCCATACTATAGGAGTATGACTTCATGACGCAATATAGAAAAGGACAGAATTATCAGAATGTGGACACCCTCTCATGCCTACCCCAATTTATTCGAGATCGACACCCTGAACCAAAAAGAATATATCTACCCAATAGATACTAAACTCTATAATGGATATTTGGATTACCTCAGTAACCTAACCTTTACTGGAACGATGAATAAAAATGATTAATAGCTTATATAGATAACAGCACTCAACTATTTTATCAAGAATAATATACTTTACTGATGACATAGAGAACAAATATAACTTGTAGTTCCTGAATACAAAAAGTAGATAGTACTTCAGGCCTCTCATGATTATCAGCTTGCAGGATACATGGGCATAGATAACACATATCAATGATTATCAGAAAAATATTATTGAAAGAACATATATGAAGATATTAGAGAATATATCAGGAGATGCAATACTTACTAGAAGAGATGCTAAGGAAAGGAAGTCGAGATCTTACAACCGATTATACCTGGAGGATCCTTTGAACATATTGGAATAGACATTGTTGGACTGCTACTAAGAATACTTAGAGGAAATTGATACATCATAGTAGCAGTAAACTACCTGACCAAGTACTCCAAAGTAAGAGCCTTGCCCCTTGCAGATGCCCTTAACATTGTACTCTTTATCTATAAAGATATTATCTGCCACCATGGAATACCCTATGAAATGACCTCTGATCAAGAAACTGAATTCATTAATAAATTCATGCAGATATTGATACAATACTTCAGAATTCACTAGATAAAGACTACTACCTACCATCTCCAAGGAAATGGACTTACTAAATAGACAAATCAAACTATCAAGAATATGATTGCTAAAGTAGTACAATCACAAGGAGGAGACTGGGACTTGTACCTACCTTCCACCTTATTTACACTATGAACAATGAAACAAGAATAATAAAGTTCACCCCTTTTGAGCTTGCTTACAGAAGAAAAGCTCATCAGCTGGTAGACCAAGTAATGATCACCTCAGAACCCAGCCACACCTCCTGGGAAATACAAATCGAGCATCATGTGACAAAGAAAATTCAAGAATTATACAATGTCTAAAACAAGGCAAAGGAATTTATTGCTATTACACAAGATTGACAAAAGAAGAATTATAATAAGGAATATAAGGAAACTGAAAGATTGAAGATTGGTGACCAGGTCTTACTATACTGGAATATAGTAGAGTCTTCATAGTTAGCAAAATTGGATCATACTATATCATAAATATAAAAGGAACTATATATCAGTTATGAAAAACAACAGGAATGATCTTACCCTACACTATCTACTGAAACCACCTCAAGAAGTACCATGCCCTGCTGGAACAACTTCCATAAAGTCTAAGTCAGCCTAATTGAGGCATACTGACATATAGAACTCTTAGAAGACCTTGAGAAGATAGAAAGATCAACCTTACAGAAGACCTGATTGATTGTATGCAACATTCAAAGGAAACAACACCTGGTGCAAATCAATAAATAGAAAGAATACTACTGAATCGCACAACTCTGAGATGAAGAAGTTGAATATATCTAGAACCAGAAGAATAGGGAAATCTGTCAACAAGCCCTCAAAGAAGCACTCCCTGCCTATGCAGCAAAAATGGCTGAACAGATTTATCAACTATTCAAGTACAAGTCTAGTGCTCTGAACCACTTTCAGTGTAGTATATTCCAACTATATCAACTTATATAGAATGATATGAAGGAGCTAGAGGAAGAGGTAAAACAGTTACAAAGAGATTTCTCTGAGTTAGAATTATATCTTGAAGTCTAACTTACAGAAAGAAAGGAGATGTGATGGAACATTTTGTGACAATATATAATTTGATTACATAAGATTACAGTCATATGACTTGTAATAACACTGAGATTCGAAGTGTTATTGAGATCTGAAGTATTATTGAGATCTAAAGTGTTATTGAGATCTGTAATCATATTATAACCTAAAATAGTATTTCAATCTGATATATTATTTCACTGTCCAATTATATTATAACCTGATATATCATTTTATTATATTCTAGCCAATCAATTTGTATCTTATATTTAGCTGAGCCAATCAGAAATTCAAGTAGTAACCTGGGTAGCTGCCCATATAGTATCTTGTAATTTCTTATAAATACTCCACTCGCAATTATCAATAAAATTCGGATTGCAACAAGCTAAGGAAGCTTACAACAGACAACTCAAGAGATATTGAAAGCTTTACTCAAGGAGTAAGCAATTGAGATAGTTTCAAGATTCTAACAGATACACTTTATTTAATCAATCACACTTAAATCTTACTAGTTAACACCTATATTGATACATTACCCTTCTTAAGATGCTACCACATAAACCGCTAAAGCCCCTAAAAACATATTTTCTGCACTTACTCAACTTTGAGTATTTTGCCATTAATATATTTTAGTCCATCACAATATATATAGTTGTGATAGATTATTATGTTGATTAATAATTGTATTTTCTACTATATTCTTGATCTGTTCATAGTTTAGTCTAAGTAAAGTTAAGTATCTGACAGTATTTCTTTACTATGGTTGAGTAGGATAAGATTCTTGAATTCTCTGGTTTTGGTAGTTAATAGTAGGCATAGTTTGTCTTCCTTTAATTAATTATTTCATCTATTATATATTACTTTTATAACTTTTCTCTTTTTGAAAAAATAGCATTTATGCTATTTCTACAGGAACTTGTAATAATTTTCAAGTACTTCATCTACATTTGTTAGATTACTCAGCAGTTCCTATATTGAATCATATAGGGAGTATCCTTTCCACTTAATTAGGTATTGTGGTATTGATCTGTTACCTTGTTTGGTAATCTATTGATCTAAGATTTCTTTTACTTCAAATTCTTCTATATCATTAACTAAAATTAGTACATATAGTATAACTTGTTAATTTAGAAATAGATCATTATTATTTGGTATATAATATTTCAATAAGAATATATAAAACATGGGGTAGATCCTCATTATTGATAGTAACTCCAGTTTATAAGCAATAGCTAATATTTTTGTGATAATCTTAAATAGTTTAAGAAACTTATTCTGAAGTTTCTTTGAAGACTGATTAGATAATTGTTATAATATAATATATCTTAAGGACAATAAGACCATTTTATCTATGTCAAATGATTCTTCATACCTTTTTTCATTTCATTTATTGTAGTTATGCTTTACAAATTGTATCTTGTACTTTTGTTAGCAGGTTAGTTATCTATATTATAAAGTCATCAATGACTTGTACTATTGATTCAATATTTTCTAGTAATAGGGTTGCTAATGTTAGTGGGTGGTAGCCATAGTTCAGGAAAAATGGCAATAGTTTTGTTAACTTTTGCTAAGTATTATTATATACAAATTCTATAATAGTTAAGTATTCATCTCAGTCATTCTATCAATAGTTAACATAGGCTCTAAGCATTTGTTCTAATGTCTGGTTTATGCATTTAGTTTGTCTATCAGTTTGTAGATAAAATGCAGTTGATAGTACTATTTTTATTTTAAGTATTTTGAATAGCGATTGCCAAAAATTACTTGTAAATTTTGGGTTTTAGTTATAGATAATAATTTATAGTAGTCTATGTAGTTGAAAAATATTATCAAAAAATATTTTTGCTATATCAGGTGCAGTATTGGTTGTTTTACTTACAATGAAGTGAGTTTGTTTGCTGAGTCAATTGACAAAGATAGTTATTGCATCCTTTCCAGATATTGTTTTCAGTTGAATAATAAAATTTATACTAATTTATTCTTATTTCTCAGCAGATATAGGTAATGATTGTAATAATCCAGTGGGTAATTGTTTAAGTGTTTTGTTATATTGACAAGTGTCATAGGAAGCTATGAAGCTCTTGGTACTTGTAAACATTTTCAGCCAGTAAAAGTTTCTGGTAAGTACTTCATATATCTTATTAAATCCAAAGTGTCCTGCTAAGGGTATGTCATGATATTCTTATAGAATCTTGACATGAAGATTTGGAGGTATGAAGAGTCAATCTTCATAATAAAAGTTGTTGTTTCAAATCTTGAATTTGTTTGTGGTGTCTGGGTTGGTATTGAGTCCATCAATAATTTTTTATGCTTGTTTTGTTGCCCCATATATATATATATATAGTCGTAACATCAGTCACGTGCTGAAGCGAAATGTGACGTCACTTGAAGTTCGCGTTTCGTTGTTTATCACGCGCGTTGTCCCCTACTCTACGCATTTGGAGTTACTATAAATTTGGAGTATCCCTTGGGTGTCGTAGCATCTAGCTAGGTGGGTTCAGAAAGATTCCCTCTGCTTTAATCATTACGGTACCTCTGTTAAGCGCGAAGGAAGCGTCTGCGGCAGGCTGTGATCTATCGGAAGCCAACGATGGCGAGTCACCGTCAAGTGGTGGCCGGCCTTGAGTGAAGACAGCCACTATGTAGAAGCCGATTAATTTATTGGAAAATACTATACTAATAATATGTTTTGGTTTAATGTTCGCCAACACAAGCAATGATTAAGAAACAATCCCAATCTTCCCGCGAGTATTGTCCTCAAAAAAATGTGGACTGGATCTTAAGTTCCCCGAATCCAACACCCTTGGCGTTTTTCCGTATGATCCGTCCTACACACCGAGGACCAGCCACTCACAAGTACTGGAATGCCTTCAAGACTGCACTGAATCGAATCAAGACGTAGGAAGAAAAATAAAACTAGAAAGAATGAAAATTGATGTACATACGTGTTCGAGGAACTCATCAATTGAATTTCATGTAGTAGGGCTAATAACATTTCGTTATTAAATTAGGAAGAAATGATTCAATGGGACTGGGAACAGTGGATAGAAGAGAAGAAAGCGGTATGTTTATTTTAATATTGCATGTTTTGCTATAAATTTTGTAATTGCTGATATTTATGTACGTGCCCTACAGATTGAGTTCCGTCAGGAGAATCATAATACAAATATAAAAATACAGAAGAAATTTTTCTCACTTGTAGAGAAGAAGGTAAGTCATTTATTACAGTGGAGTAAATTTAGTATGCAATTAATACTTACATAATGTTTTATAATAGGATGCACATAACACAGAAAATTTCAACGTTAATGAGATAGCAGAAAGAAACGAGGATGATGACAGTGAGGAGGAGGCAGAAGATAACGGCATGGAAGAGGTCAGTAAAAAAAAAAAATGTCAACGTTAATGGGATGGATATATAACTCCTTCGGTTCAAATTGGAACTGTGTTATACTTTTGTAGGAAGCGGAAAACAGCCTTGCTATAACTTCAAGTGGAACCTCGAATAACGCCCCCGAGGACGAGAAGGAAGGTCAAGATAATGACGACAATGCAAATGGGGACTATGTGGAAAGAGTGGAACAAGATACTCAAGATACTTTATATCATCAAAAGCAATGGATCTTGTCCAGCGGTACAGACGTTGCAGCAGTGCTAAAGCAGTATGCTCAAACCATACCAGAGATCCAAAAGTGCTTAAAGTTAGTCATTTTCGTGATATCTTTGATGCGTATGCGGCGAAAACTTTATTGAATCACAGTGATCTTGCATTTTGCAGTCCCATCTACTGGGGAATTCTAGATCTTACTGGTGAACACGTCGAAACCAAGGGCCTCTTTACGGCTGCCGATTGGAAAGAAATGGTGGACAACTTCGACAAAGAGGTGAAGCTTTCCGAAACCATCGCACCTGATATTGTTTATCATCTTTTCGACACAGTTAACGAGGTAGTCAACATTCATCGCGTATTACGTATTACATATTGGAAAGAAACTTCTATTTACTGACTTAGCCATTTATAGATTGTTAATAGCGGGAAAGGCAACGTAGGCGAAATCGAGCGTATTTCAGTGGAATCAATTCAAAGGGAAGCCTCAAAATTATCAAGAGATGATGAAGACAAGTTTATCGCAGTCAAGCGTGCTCTTTTAACATAGTAAGTACCTTTCTTCTTCATTTTCCAATACTACTTCATGCTAACGGCTAGCAATGTGTTCCAGTGCCGAGAACCTCGCCGACATAGATTTACCAATGTCGGAAATGACATTCGATAACTTGTTTACCAACATGCTCGCGAGGAGATTTTTGGACAAAAAGGAACTAAAAATGGATGTGTAAGTTTGCAACGCAAAAAAAAATGAAATGGATATGTTTGACTATTCTCACATATTTATATTCTAAATTTTCGCCACATTTATTTAGGGGTGAAATATGCTGCTGGGCTTCTGCCCAACGTAGAAACGAAGGTCGTTCGGTGGTGCTACGGGCTCGAATTGGACAAAAGTGTGACTTCAGGGGGACTCTAAAGAATAATATTGACAAGCTTGAAGCTATCATCGGGCTCAGGAGTGGCGGTCTCCCCACAGCGCACCGGAAAATTTTTTTTTGAAGACCGCACAGACTTAATGGTAGCAATGCGAGATATACTGTACACATTTTTTGCTGCAAATCCCAATGCTACAGATGAAAAATTGCACCAAACATTTGTTCTTGGAATACAATCCTGGGGTAAGTATATAGTTGATATTAACGAGTTACAGATCAATGTTCTTGGTATCTAATGTTTTTTTTCACTAGTACAATTGACAAGTAGTGCTTCCAGCCTCAGTGGGACGGAAACGCGGGATTCAATGGATGATCTCTTCAAGCGCGAACTGGAAACAATTTACAACGTGACATTGAAGTCGAAATCTTCATTGAAAGATTTTTCAAGTCAAATTACAATCCGCTACTGGTTGACAGGATGTTTGATCAAGTGTGGGTCGATGGAAGATTGAAGGATTTTCCTAAAGTCGGGAAGGCAGAGAAATATTTCTATGATTTTAGCATTCTTGAAACTCACAATATCAAATTGAGAATTTTTTAACAATGCGAAGAAGGCAGTATAGGGACGCATCTTCCAGACATCTTGTTTTTAGAGTCTCGCAATGTCGCAATGTTCCCAAGTCTGAGAAAACTGCAGTAAACTGGAAAGATGTCACAAACCAAAGACCGACCTCCAACTGGGTAGCTATACTACATCTTTGAAAGGGCAATGGGAAAATGCGTCAAGCCTCCACATCGCACAATATTACCATCACTATGACGTTCAAGTAATGAACCAGCTTGATTATATTGCTAATATACGGAAAGACCTTCTTCGCCGGAAAATCGAATTCACACTCGTATACGATTTTATCGCCTTTTGGCAAGCCCATTTACCGATTCAAAGACCATCGAGAGCTGCTTCAAGCTTTACTGGATGCTATTAAGGGCTACCATATGCTTTACCACAATGCAGGGATTATACGCCGCGATATTTCTATCTACAATATTATGATTGGAGATAATGGCCGTGGCTTCCTCATTGACCTTGACTACGCAGTTTTTCACAGCAGAACACTGGACCTCAAAGTCAACAACGATGCCATTCATGGCTATCAATGTCCTCAAAGCCACTGGGGGCGCTTATTAGCATTCGTACCGGCACGACATTGAATCTTTCTTCTATGTGCTCTTGTGGATATGTTGTTACTGGGAGGGACCAGGTGAAAAGCGAGGCACCAATTGCGCTCGTCCTGACTTGAAATATTGGGCTAATGGTACACTAAACATTATCGCAATGCTGAAAGCAGCGATGATGCTGGATCCCGATAATTTCAAACTTAATGTGATCAAAACATTCTCGCCGTATTTTCAGCCGATGGTAGCCTTCGTGAAGAGACTTCGCGAAATCCTCTTTCCTCATACTTCCATAGTGCCGAGTACAGCAGACTATGATGAGATAATTAATTTGTTTCAAGATGAGTTGTTGATTGTGGGGGTGGAGAACAACATGGGTACTTACAAATAAGAGAAGGGCGAAGGAGGGCACGTTAGATTTTGATTTTTATGTACAATACTGCTGCGTTGAATAAACGCACATAGGGTTGCAACTCACAATTTGCAGTTGCAATTTGCCAATTTGCCATCTTTCCATTAATCTTTCCCATTTAGTTTTTCGATTAAAATAAATTTATAATAATGACATAATCGTCGAAGATTTATAATTAATTAACAAGCAAGACAAAAGTTATTAAGCCTAATACCTGGTTTTGTTGTAGTATACCCTATTTAATTAGTAATTAAATATTTAAATGTAAATATTACTTTATTAAAAATAGAAAAACTAAATAATCTAAAGTATAAAATTCATTTATAAAAAATTATATTAAAAAGAAATAAAGCTAATTTAACTTAAAATTATGTTACATCATTATAACTATTGATCAAATTGATAAAATATCTAGCTAATTGAAGTAGCATTAAATATGTAAACAAAAGACCACAGAGCCTATACATTTACCTGAGATCTGGTTAAGTTCAAAAATCCAAGTCTAAAGTAGAAAAACAGTAGAAAATACTGGCCAGGGTATACAAGTATTATAACCTATGGAAATTTGCTCACCAAATCAAATAAATAAACACTGAAGCACACAAACGAATAACACAACTATTTCGTTTTGAGCCACTATGATTGCATCTCTAAATGTTCAATGTTCAAATACTTTTCCTCAGCGAACACAATGCATCTGTTGTTGGGATGCACCTGTTGTCGGGCCCGCAACAAACAGTTGGACGCCATGGAAGAGCATTGCTTTTAGTGCTTTTAGTTATCCTCTACACCTCCCTCATCCCAGCTTTCACGCTGCTGTGTATGTTGTTGTCCATACTGACCACTCCAATGTTGGTCGTCCTCTTCGTCTTCATCCTCTATATCACTATATTCTGTACTAGCCTCGTCCCGCGATTCATCTGGCTGATTCCCGTCCCACTGGCTCTTTAAAGCATCCAACTCATTTGTGAGAGAGTCGATGATGACGGAATTTCGACCGTCTTGCGAATGGTCTTCATCCTCATCCTCGTCATCAACATCGCTATACTCTGTATCTTCGTTATCGTCCTGTTCGCTAGCGTTATCTTCGGAATGATCCAATTGTTCAAGAAGCAGTGAAATCTTGTTCTCGAGTGCCTTGTTCTCGTTTTTCAACCGATGCAATTCCGCTTCAAGGAGGGCTTGGTCCTTGATACCTTCTTTCTGACTCTGTAACGCATCGAGATCCTTATTTAACCGTTCATTCAGCTGAAGAGCCTCCTCCAGTTCACTGTTTGTCTCATCAAGAGATTTCTGTAGTCGTTGGATGTCTTGGTTGAGCTTGCGTTGCTGTCCACTGGTCTCTTTCTTGGCTTCGACATGACGCGAACGTGTAGATTTGATTTCCTGTTCCAGCGCATCCTTCTCGGATCGTGAGTTCGTTAATTCCTCAAGGAGCTCGTTGACACGAGACGAAGAATCGAGTGCTTTGTTTTCAAGATGTGCGAGTTTTTCCTGCAGTTCAGCTATCTGGGATTCTAGCAATGCTTTCTCTTCTACCCATTTGCGCCGCTCCTCCTCAAGTTGAGCAGCAGCCTTGGCGTTCGAGCCCGCATCGCCATCGAGTTCTGCCAACTTCACCACTAGCTCCGAATTCTTTAAATGCAACGTGTCCAGTTCCTCTTCCATAGATTGAACCTTCGCCTGTGATTCTGCTAGATCCGCTTTGGCTTTTTTCAGCATCGACTCCGTGCCTTTCGCGAGATGTGCAGCTGTCTGGTAATCGGACTCCAGTTGCTGAATTTTCTCCTGAGTGCTTTTGTTCACTTCTCCAAGATGCTTTTCAAGCAGCACATTATTTTGCTCGGCATCTTTCAATTGACGTTCCAACTCCTCCCGAACAGTTTTAGTAAGTAACATAGCTTCTTCGGCAGAAACGGAGGAGCCTGCTCCCAACTTTTCCAACTCAGCTTCTAATGATATTATTTTGGCTTCTGCGGCCATTGCACGATCTATTGCCTCTTTTTCGGCTTGCGCCACAGCCTGATGATTATACCGCGATTCTTCCAATGCCTTTTCCGCCTCTTGATACGATGTAGTGAGCTTGTTCTCCATATCCGACAATTGAATCTCCAATTCCCTTATCCGAGTTCCGCTATCACTTTTAGGAGGTGCCAATGCATTCTCATCAATCTTAAAGCCCTTCTTAATCATTGCCTCTCTCATCATCCCCACTCGTACTTCTTCATCTTCAAGCTCACGCGTTTTCTCAGCCAATAACAATTCTTTGTCGCTTAGAGTGGTTTTCGTTTTCGCTACCTCATCAACAGCTTCCGAAAGTCGTTGTTTCAGCGTGGCTACTTCACTGCGCGCCTTCATGCCCGATGCCTCCAATTGTGATATTTTTATCATTGCGTCAGATAACGATGATGAGGCCCGATCAGCCAATGCTTGGGTATCCTTATTCATCACCCGAAGCGATTCTACTTGTTGTTCAAACTCGTGAAGCTTGAGTTTGTGTTTCTCATCATCATCTTCGCCTTGTGCATCCCGGCTCTTTGATACCTTGCCCTTCTTCACATTCAACAACTCGACCACACCCTCTTGCATCATAGCTTTTACGGAATCAGCTTCCTCTCGTGCATTCTTCCAAAGCCTTTCCATTTCGTTTGCTTGCTCTTGCACACGTAAGTAATCCTTGGATTTCACTTCCAACTCTGACTTCCATGAAGCCGCCTGCTGTTCGAGGGATGAAATCTCCGAACGCGCCTGCGCCCAAAGACGTTCGGCATCTTCGGATCTTGTGGTGGCCGAACGGAGCGCTGTATTAGCTTTCTCCATTGCTCGTTCATACTGTGAGATTTGTTGGCGTAGTGTTTCAACTTCATCTTGCAGGTCACCTTGGTCGGTCTGGTTGTTGTTGAGCTTAGCAGTGACCTCTGAAAGGCGAGAGGTGTGCTCCCTCAGCTGCGACTCAGCAGCAGTTGCTCTAGCGTGCAACGATTCTAATTCATCCAATGCGCGTGCATGGGCCTGTTGTGCTTCTTCTGCACGTAAGTGCGCTTCTTTGGCGCGGTCTTCTGCCGATTGTCGTGCTAGGTGGTCATGATGAGCTTGTTTTTGAATTTGACCGAGTCGGTTTTGAAGTGCGTCAGTTTCCAATAGTGTGGCAGCAAGGCGTTTTTCAAGTTCCTGAGCGCGCGCAGTCTCAATCTTGGCTAAATCCCCAGTCTGACCGGATTTGATGGCAGTATACTTGGATTTGAAATAGGCAGCTTCCTGCAGTGCGGCGGTACGCATGCGTTCAGCCTGAGTAATCTTCTGCGAGGCATGTTGAGCCTGTTGCGCTATGTTAGATTTAACTTTTCTTAATTCGATCTTCACTTTCACCAAATCATCGAATACTTTGTACTTCTCACTGCCAATTTCTCCGACGTCCATCAAAAGTATGTCCTCCTCTTCAGAAATCTCGGCTCGTTCATTCTTGCCCCTGATTTTTCGAGCCAACGAGACTTCTGTTCTCCACCATTGCTCCTTCTTCTTCATGTCACTGATGATCATGTCACGTGCTTTTATTTCTCTGATAAGGCTTGTCCTTTCTTCTTGAGGCTGCGCTACTGTTGTCGTCGAATTCACAGACTCGATAGAATTCGTACGTTCACCTGGCGGTTGCTTTGGACGACCGTTGGTAGGAGATGCCGACCGTCGTGGAGGCCCCGTTTGGCGTTGTTTTGTTGGCGATGTACTTCTTTGTGTGGGGCTCTGTCGGCGCTGTGTAGGATTTGCCCGCTGATTTCGAGCGGCTGCCGGGGAAGTAGGGCGAGTGGCCTGACCGCCACTGGTCTCAGTGCTGTTGGTGTCCACATCCTGTTGAGGTGGAACCTTGGCGGAAGTCGGGTCTTGGTTGACGTTGTCTAGCATGATAGGATTGCTCGGGGTTGATGCCGGAGTAAGGGTAGGAACTTCGGTTGCCGGGCGCCGTTGAGGTATCACCCGTGATGTAGGAGACGTGGCCCGCACGTCCTGGCGCTCCTCAGGTGTGGGGATGTGAGACTTCGGTCTTCTTGGATCTTCCCCTATGTTATGAGAATCTTGAAGCCCTGAAAGACCGTTGGGCATAGCGACAGTATTGCGATATATAGGTCCGATGTCTACACCTTCTCTAGAAGGCCGTGGTGGCGGAGCATTTTCATTGGCAACTGCGCCAGTTCTGATAAGACCCGGTGAAAGAGGTGGTGGCCCACCTGGAAGAGGTCTAGCCCCAGGGGCAGGAGAAGGTGACCTTTGACCGTTAAAGCCATGATTAGGGTGGTGATTGTGAGGATCCGCGGAATTCCCATCAGCTGCTAGGGGAGACAAAGGTGTTGGAGGAATGTTGGGATCACGAAAGGCATCCCTACTGTCAATATTTCCGAGTGGCATAGGTGAAGTTGGACGTGGTCTCCTCAAGGCGGCTTCAGGCACCATGGATGCATGACGAGCAGGACGCCCTTTATCTAAATTGGCCAGCGAGCCACTATTATTATTCTGGTCAGCCATTTGAGACGGTGGCATGGGGAATGCGAAGGTTTGCTGTGGGGACATTGGGGCTGCCTGAGGTATCGAGCTCGACCGAAGCGATGCTCCCCGAGAAGCATTCTCAGGTGATGTATTTGGAAAAAGAGATAAATGATTGTTCCGACTAGCGCTATTATTCGAAGTCGGATGGGGCCCTTGCTGATGAGGTGTTGGCGAAGATGAAGGAAAATTACTTGAACTTGTAGGCGATTCAGGTCCTGTGTGATAACCCTGTGAAGGCGTGGTAGATTGCCGAGCATGCATTTGCTGTAACTGTTGCGGTTGTGGTTGCAGTTGTGGCTGTTGCAGTTGTTGTTGTTGCTGCTGATATTGGCGTTGCTGTTGTTGCTGTTGTTCGCTAGCGGCTGGTGGTATATTGTTTGGGCTAGGAGGGCCAGTAGCATCAGGTGGATATTTTATTTTTGCTTTAAAGATGTGAGGAAATGGGTCATTCGAATATTGCTCATTAGCACAAAGGTTATAATATGCGATAGCAATGTTTGTAACAATGACAATTATGACGAACAGAATTCGAGTCAGAAAGACAAACACTTACACGTATCGAGGACGTAAACTATCACGCTTTCATCAGCGCCTTTGGGTGATTGCTGAACGGTCTCCCCACCCAGAACAAAAATCTTGTCTTTTACCGTGCTTAGAGTGTGACCATATCGTGGGGTTGGAGAAGGTCCCATATTTGAAAACGTATGCCAGCGCTTGGCTTTATCGAGTTTAAAAAGCAGACAAACAAACATGCACAAAATGAACAATGCGCCACCCGAAAAAAAAAAAAAAAAAAAAAAAACGTCAGAACTCTAATTGAAGTTATTACTACTTCACTGTCTGATTTCGTTGATGCTTGCATTTCTACTATTGTTATGGGCTCGTGAATATCATTGATTGTACTTACTTCGAATCCGGAAGGCGTAAAGATCTCCGTATTCCTGATCTTCGGGACCACGTCCACCGAAAACATAAATGACATCGTCTACAATGGTAGCAGCCGCGCTTTCACGGGGCGAAGGGATATAGTTTGTCGCCTGAATTTGAGACCACGCATTGTACTGAATATCATATGCCCAGAGATCGTTGTAGAAAGCTTCACCATCCCTGCCACCAAAACTTGTGTGGAAAGTTGTAAGAATAGTTAGTCAAAACCATGTGCCCATACTTTCCGAGTTTTTTTTTTTTTTTTTTTTAAAAAAAAAAAAAAAAAAAAAAAAAAAAAAAAAAAAAAAAAAAAAAAAAAAAAAAAAAAAAAAAAAAAAAAAAAAAAGAAGACGCGTAGAAATGGTGGAAAACCCAGAAATATAGAGAACAAGACAAGCAACACCAAGAATATAGAGAAAAAGCAAAAAACCTACATGTAAACTTTGCCATCATGGTAAGCAGATATATGACCTCTACGCCCCGCGGGTGCCTCATTACCGGCAACAACAAAATCCCATTGTGGAGCAGTGGATGTAACTGTATTGAGATGACGGTAGAGAATAAAAATGAGATAGGAGTTTCTTCAAGGATCAAATATTGATATATTATATGATGCCTTTTTTAGTTTTTCTTTTGTACCAATTTTCATCCAGTTTAGTACCTTGCATAAGATTATTTATAATGTTTACTTACGCGTATTAACATCGAAGACGATGAGATCATTAAGGTAATGGTCATCCACTTGACCACCGAAAATAAACATTCGAGAGCCAACGACAACGGCAGAATGACCAAAACGGCCGAGCGGGAGGTTGCCATCAATCTGCGGCCGGATCCACTGTTTAGTACCTGCAAAATAACAGCAAACGATTTATCATATGTCTAATCACTAGTGTTCTCCCTTTTTGTTGGCTTAGATTCACTTTTTTTTTTTTTTTTTTTTTTTTTTTTTTTTTTTTTGAGTATATATACTTACTAACGTTGAGAACATACAAGCTCTCATCACATTTCTCGTCAGTATTAGGTATACCACCAAAGACTGAAAGTTCACAATAAGCGTCAGCATGAGAATTCAGAATTTACTTCATGGAAATATACCGACGGAAAAACAATCAAAATGACAAAAACGAGCACCCGGCAATCCTACCTAAAAGATAATTTCCAATCGTCACTGTTGAGTGTCCGCTCCTTGGTGATGGTATTTCACCATTACTCACGATAGGGTGCGAATTTAATGAGGCTATTCCATACACAATACACGTGCCGAAAATCGAAGGTAAGTTTACTGACAATTAGGTTGATCTCAGGTGGAATGTGAAGTCCATAGAATCTATAACGCCTTAGACTGCCCAACGACCTTTCTTAACATTCATCTGTGCTTGTCACACCACAACTTTCCTGTCAATCTTTCAAAGTGCTCTGTCGCGTATTTAGCAAGTAAATAATTAAGAAACGTACTTGATTCAATGATGAATAGATCTCTACGCGGTTGACCTTTGGCGACACCTCCAAAGAGGAAAATGTCATTGCCGAGAGCAACTTGGTCAGCTGAATGACCACTTCTCGGCAGAGGAGACGTGATGTTGAGCTTTCTTTGTGACCATGGATACACCACCGATTTGTCGGAATGTTTTGTAAACTTTGAGAAGAGGGACATGCTGAGATGAGATTATGAAGGGAAATGTGAGAGTGATGGGAGGAGGACTAACTCAAGAGAACGCTAGGTAATGGCCGGGGGGTGGAGGGTATGAATGTCTTTCAGATACTCGTATGGGTCAATAGATTCATGAGCACGAAGGGGCGAATGTCGATCGGCGGAAAGTAAGTGATGATTGCTGGCTCCAAAGATGATGATCAGCCGGAACGCAACCAAAAAGGGCGAAATACGACAGAAAATTGGCAAAGCACTCTTGGTGAGTGCGGGCCACGGATACAGAGATCGGAATTGTTGGTGCAAACGGGAAATGACGAGGAGAATAGGAGAGAAAGGTTTCAGAAGCCTCAATATTTTAGAAGCTTGGGAAGCAAGGTCGGGCTGGTGTTACTTGTTGCCACAAATCTCGGGAAATGACAGGTCCTTGCCGATTTCGCAGTCAGACGCCTGCCATATTGAGCTGAATTCCGTGCGTATAGGTCAAATTGTATATTTAATTAATAGATTTAATTCATACTACGACTACTGTACATCTCTATAATATCATTATCACATCTTTTCTTATAAACATTGTCACATCCTTTCTTATAAACACTGTCCCATTATTTCGTATAAACATTGAAAGTTCAGTACAGTGATATTGAGACTAACTCTCCACGCACAAACTCGTCCATCTCTCCATTGCTGGATTCGTGAAAATGCTCTTTCGCGTCGCGTGCGGCTGCCGTCGTGGTCGTGGGCCTCTGTCGGCCAATGTCTGTGCTGAAAGAGCGTTTGCTGTCGTTGGCGGCCACGCTCTCACTGCCATTCACCGTGTGTGGTACAGTGGTAGCAAAACGTTGCCTGAGAGTAGTGATTCCACGGGTGAACATAACTTGGTATATTTCGGTAGTGTGTGTGTACTGTTTAGTTTTGAAGATGTGGCTGCCAATCTTTGCGAATCTGCGTATTTATTTAACCCTTCAGCGAGATGAAAAGCTACGGGTTATTCCGAAGGACTATAGTTTTCGGAATTCGGAATGAATCATACCACACACTATCATACCACACTTCATCACGCGAGTTGCTGGACTGGAACCGATCATGTGATAGTCGTAAATGCGTAAATGCAATCCGGATGACACAACTTGAAATACAAAGTTCCGACGCAGTTGCACCTTTTGAATTTAGTTTTTCTGTTCTAAGTAAGCCTTTGCCCTGAGAATGAGGTTTCCGCGATTACAGAGGCGGTCGCCAAAGAGCGCGTCATGCGTGAGAAAGATACAAACGACGACTCAATCAGTTGAATGAAACTATATATGGAGAGATAGATTCACTGAAAGGAAAATACACTCCGTGCTATGAATAAACAGGTCCCTTCGGATATCTGATCACGTTTAGAAGGAGGGGCAATAGAGCCACCCACGAAGTTGACTTCCAAAATATCGAGAGTCATATTTGTGCCTAGCACCAAAAAAAAAAAAAAAAAAAAAAAAAAAAAAGGTTTTATTCATGAGCTTAAAACAAAGTATATTCAGTACCATATCTTTATTTATTTTTGTAAGTATAATTTTAAAGTGAAGTGTATAATGCTAAGTAAATTTATTACATTTACAATCATAACAGTAGAGAAAAATTATAGTTTGATAAACGTTTGAACCTTGTTAAAAGATAAAAAAAAAAAAAAACCCAATGAGGAATTCTGATTGATACCCCTTTCCCAGCTACATTTTTCTTCCCAAAGTTCTGGATACGTCAACGCGCTTAAAGTCTCAAATTTGTCGTGGCCTCGAGTCTTTGACGCGACCACAGGTTTATGGATAATTGCTGCATCTGAGCAATGGTTTGAACAAGTCTGGCATTCTGCGCACGTAATTCCATGTTTACCGTTGAGAATAGGATTAAGTTCGTGGTGAAACCAATTACCTTGGGATTGTTCAAGATTAAAAGTACCGGTGGACAAAATTCATAAAATTCGTAAAATTTAGCCCCTCGCCGTCGATTAATTCAAGATCAATTACGGACTTCGCTTGAAGATATACCTGTTTGCCTCTGAAAGATTGTCGGTTGTGTCTGAACATTGCGCACACTCTTCCGCGATTTGTAAGATTGATGAGGTTCGCGATTGTTGATAGTCTCGCATGCGTGGCTGTTGGGCTCCTTTCTTTCAATTCGACGGTTTGAATCTGGTCTCGTACAGGCACGAATGTGTTCTTGAGCTAAATTCGAAGTTATTCTATCAACAGAAGCTGTGGAACTCATCCTCGCCCGCAAGAGTTTTATCCGTTGTAACAGCGCGGCTTCTACGATATCCAACCTTTGGGGTTGTATTTATCCTGCAATTGATATCGAGTATACCATTTAGATAGCTGGCGTGATCGGCGGTGCAGTTGACTATATCAAACTTATTTTGTTCCCAAGTCCGATCGCTGTAGAGTCATCGATATTTGAATTATCGCCCTCTTGAGCGCCCGTTATATTGCTTAAGGTGTGAGTTTGATCCGATGCCCGAGAGCCTCTCTTCTGGTTTAAAAACCCAGAGTGGTTGTTGGGCGTATTTTCCGCTCGTGTTGCTTTCAGCAACAATTGCAGCAAAATCCGGCGCGCTGATATTAGGGATCCGTGAATTAGAGGACCTTTGCATGAATTCAGTTGGAGATCCAATGTGCGTATCATAAGGAATTCCACCATTGGCAGGAGAAACCAACATTCCCTCGACTTTGTATAAAATTGCTTGATTAAAGTTGTGTGTGTGTCTGACGTGGAGAGTAATTTGGCGAGGGACGGTGGTATATCCACTGTTGAAGAAGCTCTGGTTACGGAGCTGCCTTCTTCTCGAAACCCAGGTTCTAGTCTTTGTCTTCTGAAAAAAAAAAAAAAAAAAAAAAAAAAAAAAAAAAAAAAGACAATAAAGATTCGACAAATCCTTCAGTATGATTACAGCGGAGCTATATAGTGGGTTTGAGGCCGGATGTATTCGTGGGCGATAGTTTCTCATAGCCCAGCGAGCCAGTCGCTGACAGCCCGCTGTTCAAGTCGTTGTTACAACTATTTTCACATCTTGTGATTGTTCTTGGGTGCTGACGTCCGCACTGGAACTGGTTTCTTACGTCGTCTGAAGAAAAGGGTAGAAGTGGCCTTGGAGCGGCGTTATTTGTGAATTCTTCGGGTTCGGTTGTGTTAAGAAAGTCAACCAGAGCCCGGATGTTGGTCTTGACTTTGGAGCACCATGGTTTCTGTTCAACAAAGCCACCAAAGACCCAGTCATGGTATTTAAGCCACTGTCGTCACGTCTTAACTGCAAAAGAAAAAACTTTCAAAAGCAATAGCAAATGGCATCCGACAACGAGATTCTCATCGAAAAACGTGATCGCGTTACAATCATCTCAATTAACAGGCCCCACGTCCGCAACGCTGTCGACAGAATCACCGCAACAAAATTGACACATGCTTTTCGTGAGTTTGACGCCGATGAGGATGTGGGTAACCCATAGGTGGATGCATTTCCTGAACGAATTTGCCCATTCAATCCATCTTGCTCACACGTATTCTTTGGTGACGTGAAGGCTTATGTCGCAATACTGACAGGAAATGGTAGGTAAAATTAGCCTCATTTATTTGTAACTTGTATACAATCAGTAAGATGGGAGCGAGGGAAGATGTGACGTTGTTGGGCATTTAAGTACCATAAATTAAATCACAAAGAAATTTATGAAAACCTAGGTGATAGTTTCTGTGCTGGTGCAGGTTAGTTCCTTTGCAGGCTTTTCAAGTATTATATATTAGTCTTGAAGTTTCTCACTCGTGTCTCTTCATTACTTTATCACAAAGATTTGAAAGCCCTCCTGACTGCACCAAACAATTTCGCCCAGAGCTCCACATCGCTCGTCAATTCACTCTCTTATGATTTCAACCAAGAGGGCCCAATGGAGTAATTCTTTTGTTTATTCGCTTCTGATGAATGGCGACAACGGCATATGTGTCGATTTTTGCTTTTTTGTTCTGCAAAGCGACTATGAGCGAATAGTATAGAATGCATGGGGTGTGACGTGGTGTCTTGTGTCCATCTCACTGTCAGACCAACGCGCATGATACTCAGCAAGCCAGTCATCGCGGCCGTATCAGGTTATGCCGTTGCGGGGGGTCTTGAGCTCGCCTGTTGGTGTGATATACGAGTTGCTGACGAAACAGCCCTGTTTGGCGTGTTTTGCCGTTTACGAGGTGAGTAAGCAGCGACTTACATTCACAAGCCCATACCACATCATCCGGATAATTCAATGCCTACTTATATTAAATATGCAGGTGTACCACTTATAGATGGAGGAACCATCAGGTATATTGCCAAAATTCTAATGCACACGAGGTGCTCTACTTACCTTTTCGAGTTCTATTTCTTACTTGCGAATCTAATCGAGATTATTTAATCCACTCCCTTTATAGGCTACCGAAATTAATTGGCAGGTCGGCCGCAATGGATATGATTTTGACAGGGTACAGAACTTGACGAAACCTTCTGCGGAGTTTTTAATCTTAAAGTCCGTTACTGTAACATTTCTCTTGTTTTTGTGGTCTCAACCCTGATCTTCAATTAGGCGTTCCGTGACGGCACAAGAGGCCCACTCGTTTCGACTCGTCAACTTGCTTGCCACACCGCCAGAAACTGCGCTCGCGGCAGCCAACATGCTAGCTTCGCATCCGCAGAGATGTATGCGTAGTGATCGGAGGTCCGTTTACGATGTTGACTCAGAACGAGGAGCGATGCAACGCGAGTTTGAGCTCGGAATGGAGGTGCTCAAAAGTCAAGAATTTCGTGATCGTGTGACCGACTTCCTGGCTAGAGATGGGCGATCCAAACGAATGGGACTAATTGCAGCCAAGAATAAGAGCAGCCTTTAAAAATCTCCATAGTAAATACACTGCGTTGATCATCTCACCTATCAATGGCATGTCATCAATCACATGGCTCCACATTACCCATAAATGTTTGATCCCTTTCTATATACCAGACATTTTTATAAAATGCACACTTGACAATTCTGCAGTGTTATGCAGGAATATAGACCTTGTGTTTATGTCAAGTGGCTCAATCTAGTCAAACATAGTCAATCATCTAGCCAGGGCACCACTAAGCAAAGTCACCTCTTTGCTCAAGGAATCTTTCTGTTTCTTATGATCCCTGCCTGACTCTTTACAAGTAATGAATACACCCATGAAATGAAAGATATAAAGCTGATGAGACCTATGAATTGTCAAGTCAGAACTGCAGCGATTTTGTCACAGCCGCAACGTGCAAAAGTTGATTTGTGTGTGCACCTTGACAGACGTGCATTTTGCTGATTGTTACTGTCAATTTCTCTTTTTTTTTTTTTTTTTTTAGTTCACACGGAGCAATCTGGACAAATGAAGGCATCGATCATTTGGCCTGGACTTTTGTAAATCTCCAAATCTTCAAGACGAGGCGAAAAAGGTTGTTTAGAAAGCCACTGCTTTACTCGCACAAAACCGAAAAACTAGACTGTTCCGACTAGCCCTTCACAGCCGTCAACTCTACGGGTCGGGTTCTCCAACACCGTTGTGGTGTCCCGAATTGCACCTCCCAGAGATTACGGTAAAGCCATAGTAGAATTGTATTACTACTAACTACTACATAGGTCAGGTTGTTCCGTTCTCATCATCGAATGCCCGCAAATTAACTTGCATATACATCATGTACAGCAGTTTCCTTTACGCAGCACGACTACGCAGACGTGATTCCGCGATGGACGTTCGGCCTGACCGCGAGGTCGAATACATTGTGCCCTCAACACTAGACGATCCCCTCCACACCATTTCCGGAGAGGAAGAGTCCAACCTTCACGAGCATCGCCGCCGGCAGAGTGCTGATTCAGCACCACGTTTTGCACAAGCGGAGGATGATGTAAAGATGAAATTCCGAAACTTGGTCGTGTCGACCTACGACACTTACATGAAGAACAAGCAGGCCGGACTACTCCCACCAGAAACCAAGAGACTGACGATTGTGTTTGATAAGAACGATATGGTTGAATCGTTCAGATTTGGAGATCATGTGATGGGGGATGAATTCAAGGAAGATTTTAGAAGGTTTTTACTGTGAGTTGGTTTCTCTTTGTCCGACTAACAGTAGAATACAATAATATGCTGGCCTTTAAATCTAAACCATTTGCGGATATGCAGGAACCCGCAATTTATACCGCCAGAGGTCAATACTGGTCCGTATGTGAAACAAAATGTCGAAGTATGGATTCTAGGGATCACATTGTTTTCAATGTTGGTAGGGAGACATCCATTTTCAGGGAAAACCGATAGGACATTATTTAAAAAAATGCTACGATCGGATTTTACAATCCCGGACAATCTTTCGAACGGTAGGCGAAATCTCTTTTGTGTTATATACATTGTATTATTGTTATTATTATTATTATTATTTTCAATTTCCCTACCATCTAAAGTTTCTTGATTGTCGCTGATAAGATTATGCTATATTGACACCATCAGAAGCAAAGGATCTAATACGTCGAATGCTCGCACCAGATCCAAAACGTAGAGCGTCGTTTGATCTCATTTTGTTTCACCCATGGATGAAGTCTGTACCCTCCATCTTTGTCTCGTCAGCATCGATTACCTCCGAGACATCCAAACACCCATATACAATGTCCTTGACATCTCCTTTACCAGATCACAATTACCTCGCTGTCTCGTCCAATCATCATCAGCTATCGCCAGATTTCAACACTATCGAAACCTATTCATCTATACATCGTACGCCTTCAGCAACTTCGCCAAAGACTAAATCCGTCATGCGAAATGTGCTTTCTTCTGCAGCATCGGGGGTGAGGTCTATCTTTAGATATCTCACAGAGGGGCCAAATCCTCCGCCAAAGTCAGGCTATGCTGATGGTAAAGCCAGGCGATCGGCACCTTATCCGCCCACAAGTCCGAGGCGGGCAGAAAGAGCTGAGAGAGTCCTACGGCCAGGTGTTGGTGGAGATGGTGTACCAATCGTAGATGGGGACTGGAGGAGGAATTTGATGAACGACATTGTTCAGAGCTCGGTAGTAAAAGGGAAAGACAATTCTGACGTCTCATGACGCAGTGGATTCATTAATTGGGATTTGGGAGAAATCCCAGAGTGCATCGACATTCAAAAGCGAACAAGCCTTTCAAAAAGTGTAAAAGACCTGACCGACACAGCATCTGTACATAACACTTTGCATTTTATATTATTACTATTATTCCCCTGACGCCTTTTTTTTCGCTTCGTCGGTAATCTAATCAATACATTTCTTTTCGGCTATACGTAGCCGTTCTATGTCATACCGGATATCCCGAGGGGGAGGTGGAGAACCCTGCGATAATAGACGAATGTTGGAAATTGAGAACAATACTACAGCCAAGCGGGTCATCCGAGTTTAGCGCGCTACCTCGAAATGTCACTGTTATACACAATATGTTATTTTTCGCTAGAATCATAAAGGAACAATTAAAAGGATTTAAACTTGCTGTTTCGCCACTAGGGGTTCTGCAACATATTGTTCAAATTCTGCAGTTTTAAAATATCGTAATTCTCATTTGTAATACAATAGAAATTTACTCGAAAAAACCAAAAGGGCAACATAGGAAGAGGATTTGAAAGATAGAAAAACAAAAACAAAAAACAGAGGAGAGAGAGAGGAAAAGAAAATGGAGAATGTCGATATCCTGATTCTGCAATATTGTAGCAGAAAGAATTTCTACGCAACAAGCTATACACCGACGCCGCCGTAAATCACCGTTTTGCGCCTTTCGCGTATAATTCACGCGAATTGTCTACAACAATTATTATATTATATATAGAGAGAGGTCAAAATAATACAAATAGAGAGAGAGAGAGAGAGAGAAAAAAAAACCAATTTCGGGGAGGCGTATATAGCAAAAGATGGAGATAATATAGAGAGCAAAATAACCGTGGAGCTTACCGGTCTTGAGACTATTATATGCCTCCCACACCAACTGAGTTACTTTGTGCGCGTCGGGTGATTTATTTGTGTCAGGATGGCAGAGTTTCATTTTGCGTATGTAAGCATCCTTCACAGTACCATCATTCGGGGTATGGGACGAAATATCGAGATCTAAAAGTTTGTAATAGCCTTTAGGATCTTTGGGTGGGAGGAGGTTTGCCTCCTTGGCTTTCCCCGCTTTCCCAGCTTTCCCAGCTTTCCCAGCTTTCCCAGCTTTCGCAGATTTCGCAGCTTTCGCAGCTTTCGCAGATTTCTCAGTTGTCTCAATTTTGAGCCAGGCGGGAGTCACTTCCTCTAGTATCTTTTCAAGCCCTTCCAAAAGTTTTTCACTATTCGAGATATTTTTGCGGATCCTTGCCTTCTCTCTGACAAAGATCTCATCGGTTTCCTTAAAAACGAATGCGGGTTTTCGAATAATACTGTCGGTTATCTGATAAAATTGCTTGAAGCCCGTTATTCTACAATACTCGAGAAGCGTAAGCAAATATTGAGTGTTGGCCTGGATGTTCAAAAGAAAGCTCTGAATGGTAGGAGAATCCCAATTGATGCTTGACGTGGTTACTGGGCTAGGGGGCCTATAGCCGTCCACTATTTTTCGCACCTCTCTGAGGAGTCTTTCTGCCGCAACACCTTCTTGACAGTACCATAACTTTTTCCCCTCTCTCTCCACCTCTTGTTGTCCCTCGCATAATTTCCCACCGCTCGTTTTGACTTCCCACTTTACAACGTGCGGGAGCCATTTTGCGTTTTGGTTGAAATCTTTGGTATAAACATGCCCGCTGAAACCATCCACGGCGAGCATGAGATCCTTTTGTCGAACCATGTTGTCTTCCAAGAATGTTAATGGGACGGTGGTCTTGTAGATGGGCCAGTAGCAGGGATAGGCAACTTTGAAGAGCGGTTTGATGTTTCTAATATCTGTGTTCAAGTCTTTTGCGATAGAAGCAATCCTGTCGGTGGCCACCATCGATGGCTTGTCCATTTCCCTAAAGATCGGCAATGGGTTGACCTGGAACGGGAGAGTTTCGATCTCGGGTGGATTCTGGGAGGCGATATCGCTGAACGACACAATGCTGGATAGTTCATTGTTGAAAAACCTGGAAGGACACAAGGAGTAGAGCTTGGAGTTGGCTGTACCGGGCCAGAAGGTGTGAACATACAAGCAGGCGTCAAGATAGAAACGGTGATCCCAGGGAGTAATATAAGACGTTTGGAAAATGAATGCGGCTTCCAGTTTCCACATCGGAAGGTAGACGGGAGAGAGATGTAATTTTGGCTGCGATGCCAAGGCCTAGGGAAAGGGGAGGGTCGTTTTTAAGGGACAAATGTCTATAAAGAGTAAAGCCGTAAAATAAAATAAAATAAAATTATAAAATATATAAAATAAAATAAAATAAAAATAAAATAAAAATAATAAATAAAAATAAAATAAAATAATAAATAAAATATAAAATTGGCAGAGAGTTGCTCGGATTTACCGGTTCCATTTGATTGGATGCGTAGAATGTGTTTATGGCATTGTCTATCAAGCTGATAGCATTGTCCTTTTTTATCTTGAAGGGCAATGCAACTGCAGAAAGAACGAGCATCAGGTAAGTATCATAAACATGGGGTAATCGGCATAGGTCAGGGGGAATGGCAATGCGGACCTATTTTGTTATTATAGTCATTAACAGCGGATGAACGTGATGCGGTAGTGCTGTAGGGAGAACAACGGCCGAGTGGGTTGGCACGACACCTGGCGATAGCTAGCATTGTAAGGGCGGAGGGTGTGCGGGTGTGAGTGACGCGCAAAAATATTTGAGGCTTCGAAGCCACTTGCCACATCTTTGATCAAGAATGGAAACCGTGCGGTGCTGCAACAAAACATTTGACGTCACTCGGAATATTTCTGTACGCGTGCTCTGTTTATGCTTTCGCCCTTGCTTTGATTTCTTTTGCATACGGTTTCCCTAACACTTCTACTTAATTACTTATTTACAGGCTGTCATCAATATCTATGACCCGAGGACTATTGCCTCCTACATTATTACGAATACCGGTCAAAGCAACCCGACTTCACCTCCTCCTTTCGGAAGGAATCTTTCAATTTAAAAAAGGACCTTGAACGTCTCATGAAGCACGGTTCAGAAAAAGTGAAGGGCTGCGGCTTGGCTGCACTTAAGTCTCAAGGCGCGTTTTTGGGTTTTAGTAGTTTACCATCGCTTTTTGCATGGCTGGAGGCAAGGTATGCTTTTACACGACAGGGGAGCTATATCCTGCTCTGGCTCTCTGATGGCTTGTCGTCACTGCAAGATGAGGTTGTAATGATCTTTCTTGTGGGAAAATGGAAACCACACAACTACAGTGTCATCTCTGTGTTGCACACCTTATGGTCTCTATGTCTTTTTGTTATAAATTATACTAATTCTATATGAATCACAGAGTTATTGGGAATACTTCAAAGACATTGCTACGTTTTAGAGCAAAATTGAAATTCATGAAGAACTATGACTTGCTGAGATTGCTATTATAAACAAATATCTGAAATGTTCGACCAATCTCTTAATTTTATCTATATTATGAAATTGAAATATAATATTCTTATCTAATATCTCTGTACTTGACTACATATATTTATATCCTATAACTATTATATTGTATTTTATATATTCTGGATATTATAAAATATCTGGATATTATTATAATATAAATATGAATATCCTAACTAATTAAATTTAAAAAAAGAAAATCTATATACCAATTAAGAAGATATTTTTTGAAATTATATTTATCTTTTCTAGCCTTTAGAAAATCTATAGCACTGGAGGATATATTAAAAAAAAAGAAAGTATAAGATAAATATTGTAAATAATAGCATCTATTGAAACAACTTCAAATATATATTTAAAGATCTATATATTTGTATCACTCAAAGTAGAATTCTTAGAAATATCAAATACTTAGATAATATCAGAATCTATATAATATGATAAATATACTAATAATTAGTTATTCTATATGTATTAAGAATGCTTAGAATTATAGATGTGATATCTTCATTTATATATTCTTACTACTAGCTATATACTGTACTTATTTAGGCTTTACTATAACTAATATTAAGATATTCCAAAACTTTGTACAAACTGATTTATTTAGATAGAAATAAAAGAAGTATTTATATAAATTTGAAAGACTAAAAGACTTTGTTACAAAGATAATAATTTGATCATTGTATAATACTGCTGGAGATATGATCAAACATATGGAGTAGTGTCCTTACTGCTATAGTAGGTAGCTTATATCTTTAATGGTATCCTCACTGCTATAGTGGGTGGCTTATAGCTATAGATATGATTATAGAACATTTTCAAAAATTAGTTAAGTTGTATATCAATTATTATATTTGGATACTTAACTGGAAAGGCTCATCCTTGAAACTAAAAGCAGTGGTGGTGTGAATTGGTTATATAAGAGAAGCTAATAAAATAAGCTTATATAAGTGATCTATACTATAGTGAGGTGGTGAGTATAATATTATCACTAGATCTTTAGTTAAATCTATCAGTTAAATCTATCAAAGTTATCTAAAAATATAAATATAAAAAAATACTATTCTTGATAAAAATATTACTAAATAATAAAGTAGCTCATCATATTTCTATAAATAAACAACTCTTGAGAAATATAAGATATAAAATAGAATAATAATAAAATAATATCCAAAATACAAATAAATGAAATAGGTGTCTATCAAAGATCACCAAATAAAATAATAATATCTGAATTGAATAAAAGAAAATAAGTTATTAAGATGATAAATGAAATATATAATAAATGAAATATATATAAAATAAAATCGATCAAGTATATTATTGTTCAATATACTAAAAA
The DNA here is from genome assembly GCA_003990785.1 of Endogone sp. FLAS-F59071. Taxonomy (NCBI): domain Eukaryota; kingdom Fungi; phylum Mucoromycota; class Endogonomycetes; order Endogonales; family Endogonaceae; genus Endogone; species Endogone sp. FLAS-F59071. The sequence goes on along the minus strand of RBNK01000233.1, from coordinate 3,434 downwards.
GTAAAAAAAAAAAAAAAAAAAAAAAAAAAAAAAAAAAAAAAAAAAAAAAAAAAAAAAAAAAAAAAAAAAAAAAAAAAAAAAAAAAAAAAAATAAAATCAATTAATAAAATAAATAAAATAATTATTTAATAAATAAATAACTAAATAAAATAGACTCTGAGGGGGAGTATTGAAAATATTAAAAGAAAATATATAACTAAAGATCTGAATTTGCTTTTTTCTTTCTTTTTCTATATATTGTTATATATCTTATCTAGATCTATTCAAGTATATAGATATGTTTTTGAGTTTGTAGATTCATAATACTTATCTTTCTTATTTCAGTTATTTTGATTCTTTTTCATTTTTTGCTTTTTTTTTTTTTGTAAAGATCTTACTAGAATTCTCAAGAATCTCTCTGCATAATATATATATAAGTTATTCTGCTGATTTCTGTAAGAGTGATATATAATGAATAAAATAATTAATTAAAAAAAGACAAACTATATCTACTATTAACCACCAAACCTAGAGGATTCAAGAACCTTATCCTACTCAACTATAGTAAAGAAATACTACCAGATGCTTAACTCTACTTAGATCGAACTATAAACAAATCAAGAATATAGTAAAGAATACAATTATTAACCAATATAATAACCTACTACAACTATATATATAAGTGACTCAAGAAGATACTATCGATATAGTAGAATTTACTAGAAGAAATATTGGCATCTACCAGTTTAATAATATTGCAGAACAATTTAAAAGCTACTACCAAATTAGATATACTTTGCAACTTAGACAAAAGAACCTTTAAGAACTAACTGAACAAGAATCTGCAGAATGCTTAGACTTAACAATCTAAGAAAGATGTATAGCTAAAAAGATCTTTAACATATTCTAACACTAGCCCTTGACATTGAAACATCTTAGCAACCTAATACCTTGCTAATAGGAAAACTTATGACATATAGAAGAAGAGATATTATTATAATATCTCTTGGAGAAATACCTAGTAAATAACAATCATCTAGAAGCAGAAACTAATATTTCTATATCAGGATTGGATATAGAAGATAATATAAGTATAGATACTATAAATATAAACATTGCCAAATTCATAAGTACTGCTAATATAGGCATCACCGAATTCATAGATACCACTAATATAGATATTACCAAATTTGTAAGCATCACTGATATAGGTACTACTGATAATATAATTAATATCTATATTGAAGATAATGAAGACTTATTCAATAATAATTAGAACTTCTAAATCAATTATAATAGTATAATTAATAATATTCCAAGTGGTAATTTAGATAGCTACCTATATAGTACTTTGAGGATTTTATATAAATATCTCTTAATTTTTTATTTAATAAACTTCAGTTCAATAGTAGTATATACTCAAGATCTCTTTGAAAGCTAAAGATCTTACTTCCCTTCTATATACATCAAGAGCACTAAAGACTATAAGTCTGAAATCACAATTAATAATCTTATAAAGAAATAAAGTACTTTCAATACCTTAAAAACCTTATAATGTACTTGGAGATTCTTAAGTCTAATATAGATTAGTATTATCAGATGCTTCCTCACAAGTGGTTCTAGAGTAACTTCCTTATAACTTGATAGTAGCAATAATGAAAAACCATTATAATAACTAATAATAAGAAATATACTACTAATATTTTACAAAGGTCTAGAATTATTGATTTAATTTAGAGATGATTAATATACTCAGAGTATTATTAAAACACTATACATATCTGATTTCCAATAGTCAAAGAGGTAATATATATCATAAAACCCTTTAAGTAGATATAATACCAGTAACTACTATAAAGTACCAATTCAATAACTATAGCTCATTTATAAGATAAAGTATACCTTGAACTCTATAATGAACTTTTAGAGAAATTTGAAAACTCTCTTAGAACTGATATCTACTTTGAAGCATTTTAAGACTTCTCTCTATGAGAATATTAAGGGAGATTATAACATTGTTTCAATTATATAAGTAGAACATTATTTTACTAATCTTACATCTACTGTACAAAGATATAATAATCAATAAATCATCAAAAAGTGGATTACTAACTCACCATTCGATTACTTAATATACTAAGATACTATTTACTACTGAATCACAAACAGATTATTTAAGAAATTGGTAATAAAAGATCTTATACAATTTGCTGAAATAATACTATTAGGATCAACTGTACCTATTATACTATTATCTATTAAGGAACCTATTAACCTTACAACATCCATATTCAGATATATATCTAGACCAAGCAGATTACTATTTCAAGAAACACCTGAAGTAAGCAAATTATACAAACCTAATATAACTGTCTATTATAATGCTAACACTACCTTCATAGAAGTATAGAAGATGCCAATATAACTATTTGAAATATTGTGACAAATGTACTAATAACTAGTTATTTGTTTGTTTGTTTGTTGAGAATGCTTAGAGTATCAGATGCGATATCTCCCTTTGCATATCCTTATTATAGCTTTGTGCTGTACTCTTTAGGCTTTACTACAACTGATATTGAGATATTTCAAGACTCTGTGCAAACTGATTTTATTTGGATAGAAATAAAGAGGGTATTTATACAAATTGAAAGACTAAAAGACTTCACTATAAAATATTATCTGATCATTGCGAATTGCTGGATAATTTGAATTACAAAAAAAATAGCTCAGACAGATGATCTGAGAGATAATCAATAATAGATGGGATCAGGAATCATCGCTAGGAGTAAGATTACAGAACATTCTCAAAAATCAAGGAATTCACATGTTGATCATCACATCTAAGGGCTCAACTGGGAATGTCTCATCCTTGAGACTCTCTAAGTCAGCAGCAATGTAAATTAGCTATATGAGAGAAGCTAATAAAATAAGCTCTGATTGCAAGTAGAGTACTATAGTAAGTATAACATTGTGTCCAAGTTATCCGAAAATATAAAAATAAGAAAATACTATTCTTGATAAGGATATTACTAAATAAAGAAGTGGCTTATTATGTTTCTATAAACAAACAACTTCTCAGAAATGTAGGATATAAAATAATGATATATGGAATAATGTCCAAACACAAATACATAAAATAAGTGTCTATCAAAGATTGCCAAAAATAAATATAATAATGTCCAATCTGAATAAGGGGATAAGTTACTGAGGTGATAAATGAAATGTACATATATGTCAAATGAAAATCAATCAAATGTGTTATTGTTCAATACAAAAAAAAAGGGTAAAATCGATCGAGAATAAAATAAATAAATTAATTATTCGATGAATAAATAACTGAATAAAATAGACTCTGAGGGGAGGTGTTAATAAAATATTAAAAAATATATATATAACTGAAGATCTAGACTTACTTTTTCTTTCTCTTTTTTTTTTTTTGCATCGTTTTCATTTTT